>CAUYRH010078946.1:0-149700 GCA_963574655.1 Perodicticus potto
GTGTTTGTTTCATATACAATCTAAAATATTTTAATGAAACTGGTTAACATAGCCTGCATGGCATTTTGTTGGTTATTGTGTAAAGACCTTTATATTCTGCATTCAGTAAGTTTCACCTGTGCCCTTCTAAGATGCACCGTAGGTGTGGTCCCACCAATTACCCTCCCTCCACCCATCCTTCATCTTGAATCTTTATTGGCTTACATCTCTGGCCTGCCTGTCCCCATGCAATGCCTTCTCCTAACTCAGCCACCATCAACAACGTCCTGGAGGCTGGTTGTCATTTACCCTAATTAAAGGGACAGCGGCAGCCAGTAAGTGTACCCCAGTGACGACTTCCTTTGCAGAGAGGGTTTTCTTCTCTCAGCTCCATTCTGTCAAGCTCCTCAAATCTGTCTGAAAGGGGGTGAGTATACACAACTGAAAAATATATATTCTTTCCCTCCACTCCATTTAGTTCCCTAAGAAGTCAAAGTGGATTTCTCCACTTAAAATCGTGTTTCTTCCGGATACGCTGGCAGAAGGAAGAAGAACAGAGCTTGTGGCCGCAACATGCGCCAGCAGACTGTCTCTGTGGCTGTGCCCTTGGGGTCCACAGTGGGCAGTGAGGACAAGGTGGGAGTGGGCAGAGCAGCCTGGGCCAGGCTGTGAATACTGAGGCGGGGGCCACCGGAGGTGGGGTCCATCAGCACCTGTCCAACTCCAGGCTCCAGCCTCAAACACAGGTACCAGGATCCCAGAGTAACCTGCCAGAGGAAGGAAGGACCCTCCTTGGGAGCACAGCACCTCTCCTCACACCCGTCATGCAGGTGCACCTCTGAGGCTCGTGGTAGAGAATTCTAGCACCTCATCCCCCACAGCTCCCGACAGTTGTGCGTCCCTCACTGCCCTACGCCCCCAACTCCTCAGCCAGGGTCTGAGCAGTCACTTCCAGAATCTTGTTAAATGAGGAGGTTAAATTTTATGGACCTGCTTAATTTAGTTTTTAATTGCATGCAGGTTGAAATTATATCAGTCAGTTTTCATAATAGATGTAGCCATTCTTCTTCGCAGAAAATAGCCCAGGTCCCCAGGGCAGAGTTGAGAGAGAGTAGGAACTTGTACTCAGCCAGAGACTGAAAATGTCAGAAAATGAGAGTTTTAGGGGCCATTTAAAGCAATCTACCATTGCCTTCAAACTTTCCTGTCATTCTAGACAGACCAACCACCCTTCTCCACTGAGGGCTATTTGGAATCTCTTCTCCCCATTTCAACATACCCATGAGAAGCAATTCTTGACTCTTGGGATTTTCTTAAGGAATATATTCTAAATCTCTCACTATGAAAGTTTTTATGCCTGCATTTTAGCAGGACAGAGTCAGTATCAACTGTTTATTTGATACCGAAGTCTTCAAAAGTGTGGGCTAAACTGTTATGTGAAAACCCCAGCAATAAATAACAAAGGAAACCATTCCATTAGCCATCCCTGCTCTAAGAGGCCTTTGTCTTATCTGAAGAATATCCTTCTATAAGCTCTGTCTCCCAACCCATTGTCTCCCTCCATTTCTATGTGGGAGGGGAATAAGGAGATCATTGTGGGGAAGGGAAACCAGGCACGGAAATAACTTACTGTATTTTCTGTTAGCAAGATCCCCTTCCAGCACATAGCCCCCCTCTTAAACCAGCCCAGTGGCCAGATCAGGCTGCTGCCCAGGTATAGATGCACAGCTATTTAAAGGCATTAACACGAAAACAAGTCAATTCTAAACAATCAGGTGAGAAATTCAGAAGCTAAACTTTGAGTAAAGACAAGGCTGGTCTAGTAGCTTAGGCAGCAAAGGCTTCCTGGAACAGGTGAGCTCCAAGGAGGTTCCCCACCCAGAGAAAGGAGAGAGCCGGGCCTGTCTGAAATAGGGGAGACCAGCCCCATCCCCTTGGCCTGTGGAGTGGGGGTGCCCTGGTGCAGGGGAGAAATCCCCAGGGAGGCAGCTGACCCAGCGCAGGTCAATCATGTTATGCAACCTTGACAGCTCACTGCGAGGGAGGAGTAACCAGACCAACAGGAAGGCAGTCCCTGGAGGAAGGGAAGAGGAAAGGCAGGCTCAGCACAGCCTTGCTGCTCCTCACAGCTCAGCCTCCTGCACGTTGGACCCAACTGTGCCACGGGGCGCCTCCTTCTCGGGGCAGGGGAATTCAGCACCCTGAAACCAGCCCTGGCTTAACCAGAGGCTTCCCCGTCTCGGCGTGCAGTGCTTCCTCCCTCCCCTCTCCTCCTCTGCAGTCAGCGCTCTCCTCCCAGACAAATCCCAAGCCCAGGGCAGGGCAGCGACTAGGCCATTGTGTCACCACCCTGGTTCCCCTTCAGAGTCTTGTACATCTGCTTCTTCCCCTCCCGTCCTCCCCTTCTTCTCTTCTCCGGCTTCCTCCTCCACCTCCTCTCATGGTCCTTCCCCCTCGCCACTCGCTCCCTGCTCTTTGACACCTCTTCTGCTTGAAATTCCACGAACATCCCACGAAATTGTCTCCAGCGATGATGAAAGCCCACTTCAAACCCCAGCCCTGGCTGAGTCTTTACAGCTCACTTCCTTCAGTGTCTTCTGAGCCCATTTTCACCGTGAGAGGACTCGAAATTCCCGCACTTGTGCCCAGCTCCCTAACTGAGTGGATGCTCCTTAAGGTCAAGGTCAGCATTCCCCAGCATCCTCCTTGGCCCTGATGTGCTACAGAGTGCTGAGTCCAGTGGAATGGAATGTTCCTGATGGCCTCAGCTTTCTCTGCTGGACAGTTCCCTGCCCCTCTTGCCAATTTTGTCATTGGGCACAATCCCTTAGAAATGCATAGTCATTGCCCATCTCGGCTCTGAAAGGAGGGATATATAATCAAAAACACCAACATGAAAGTCTCCCCAGGTCCCTGGGGTCACAATGGTTCAATTTAACTTATTTTTCCATAACTTTTCAGCTTTTCCACTGAGCTGATTCTTCTCTACCTGTCGTCTCTCCCCACAAAGAAGATCAAAGATCAAACATGATAAAATAATGACAAGAAGAAGCTCCCTTTTCTCAAAAGGTTTCCAGGGACCCAAATTTCAGAACTTGTAAAATTTTTAGACATCCTTTAATCCCACATCCACAACTTGTGGATGCGGGAGCTGAGGGCCCAGGAGGGGAAGTGACCTACCCAAGATCCCACCATGGTCAGTTAGAGCTGTCACTGATGCCCACGCAGCAGGCTCTACTCCCCTGTGGGGGTGCACCCCTGCCCCCAGGGGGCTGCCCTGCCTCTGCCTCACTCTGTACTCATATCTGTCCTCCCAACTCATGACCACCTGCTAGGTTCAAGATCACTCCACTCTCTCTAACCAAACCGTCCCAGGTAGCCCCTTCTCAGTAAGCTTGGGTTCTAATGAAGACTGATACTTAACCAAAGGAATAAATCCCATAGGAATAAATACAATCACAGCACAAAGCTAATGGTACTGCGATGACCACTGTCCCCCCCAGTGAACTAAGATGGGGACTGCTGGTCATAATCTCCTGAGTACTGAGGGTACTAGGCCGAGAGGAAGACGGTCCCTTTGGCAAGGAAGCCTCTGCAATCACAGAAATGCATTAAGCTGCCTCCACTGGCAGCGGAGGAGATACAGACAGTGCTTAATGAGGCAGGAAGCCGACAGCAGGATGGGGGCGCCTGCGGCCTCTCTCCACCCCGCAGCCTGGAGTCACCATTTGAATCATTCTGTGACAACTCGTTCTTTCTAGCTCCTGTCCTGATCCCTAGGAAACTACACGCAGAGCCCCTCTAAGGCGTGCAGAAGGAGGATTCCCCATCAGCAGGGCAATGGGCCCATGGGGTACGCAGAGAAGGGTCAGAAGCCGAATCCTGGAGGAAGAAGGAGCCACCCAACCCCGACCGCAGACTCGAGATGTTCTCGCCTTTCTGCTTCATCTCGCTCACGGCATTGTGAACCCCGTTAGCGCAGCTTAGAATCCCCACCAAGCCAAGAAGCACCCCTCAGAGTGGACAAGGGTACAAGTCAAGCTTCCCACCGGCCGGGACGGAGGGAAACTCCTGCCGCTTGGTGTGAGGGGGTGAGAGGAGGGAGAAGGGGCGAGAGAGGAGGACCGGACTCCGGCACCATCTGGCAGACAGTATCTCCTGCACGGGAGCCTGCTGGCTGTGGTGGCGCAGGCAGGAGAGAGGTGCCAAGGCTTGATGACACCCTGGGGAGACCTCAGGTCACTCATGAGACAAAGCAGCCAGGTCCCAGGGGCCTATGCTCAGCAAAAAGGTTAGAGTGAGGAGGCCCGGGGAGCCGAGCAGAAAGATCACTGACCCTACAGGCCGATGACTAGGTTCAAGTCCCAGCTCTTCCACATCAAGTTAATGGACATTTTGATCCGGGACAAGTCGCTTAACCTTTTGGAGCCTCAGTTGCCATATCTGCAAATAGAAGCAAACCGCACGGAGTTTGTAGGGTGCATTCAGCTTGTTTCCAAGCGCTCAGCCGGGTGTCTGACTCCAAGCAGACACTCGACAAGCATTCGCCCTCCCTCCTCCCCTGAAAAGCCTCCTGCACCGTGGCTGTTTCCCCGCTGGCTCCACACTTCTGCAGCTCACTGCCAACTGGCCCCCAGGGAGCCCTTTCCAGGACAACCTCCCTGACCCAAGCTGCCAGAGCCAAGCTGAGGGTAAGCTGTGGGCCCTTTAGTAGCTTCTCACTCCGCGGCTCATGCCCAGAGAGCCCTCCTCAGAAGGGGAGGAGGCTCCCAGCCAGGGCCCACACCACATCTTATCTCCGCTTCTCTGAGATTTGCCATTGTAAGTGGGCAGGCGCAGGGATTCAAAGGCCAGAGAACATGGAGCCTGGACAATCCGTCCTTTTCTCTGGGCCCCTCTCTCCTCAGCAGTCACACCGAGCCAAAATTCAAAGAGATGTCAGCAGGCTTCTGTGGGGTCCAGGGTCTCACAGTAGGGAGGGAAGGACTTATCTAGCAGTCAGGGCCACCACAGTACGCTCAGGCCTTGCTTCCTTGACACCTGACCCAGCCGCCTCTCACACACGCAAACTCTGACCCCGATCTGTGGACCACACGCCTCCTCCAAGCCTCTCATCTGCCCAGGCTGTGGCTATGACCCCAGGTTCCCCTCTGGGCTTCTCTGTCTGCTCAGAGTCTTAGCTCCCATGTTCTCTGATCTGCAGACCAGCCATGGCGGCACGCCCTGAGCACTGCAATGTCAACATCAACACAGCAAGTATAATGCCCATTGCCTTTAACTCTTTAACCAAAGCATCCAAAGATATTTTCAGCATCCTGTACACACGATTTTAGTTGTGCACAGTTCCTGGGGTAGCTGGCGTGCCTCCTTCACCTTGCCACCCTTTCACAGAGCACATGTCTGCGGCGTATCCAGTAGAAGGGCAGAAGACACTGCACTCTAGTCAGCCCTCATGCCTGTTGGAAGTGGCTTCCTTTGGTCCTTAGGGGTCTCATGGCTGCCCATCCCACCCTCACACCAACTTGCCACAACCACACTCTGCAAGCTTTACAGGGAGGGCTGAGGGCACGAGCAGGATGGAACTCCCCCCCAGAATGGCATCTTCACCAGTGCAAGCTCCTCAGGAGGGCATTAGGACATTTCCATCCATCTGGGAAGTGGGTGGACCGAGGTAATGGCATCAAATCTTCCTGCTCTCCAAGGGTCAGACACAGGAGCTTGAACTGCTCAGTTTAGGAGACTTTGCCCCCTCCCCCAAAAGGCAAATACCTCAATGTGTTCAAGCAAAAGAGCACATGTTCTTAGACGGTCAAGGAAAGACTACTGGGTCCCTCCCATCCTGTCTGGCCCACTGGAGGCACCCCGTCTCTCCATGTGTGGGTGCCCCTTTACCAAATGAGGAACATCCCCCTGCCTCGAGACCCTTTCCTATGAGGACCTCTTACTATTTGTGCTTTATGGCAAAAGGCATTGTTTACAGGACTGTATTTACTGCTTCATCTCCCATTTTGTAAGCAAGTCGAAGGACATGATAAGTGTCCCGTAGAGTCAATGATTGGTAGGAGATAACTACACCAAGTTGCTGTAATTCAAGCCAAAATGAAAGACTTTGATATTTCAGCCTGAACGTGGATCCAAGCACAGTTCATATCAGACTTCGTATTAAATATTGGTAAAAGATTCCAGAATTCTCACTGCTGTAAAAGACACTGGAGACCTGGGACCTTGAGTGAAGGGCCTCCAGTGAGGCTTCACCTCTTGATTGTGGTATGGTCAGCTCTGACTTGGGGGTCAGCGGGGAGGGCAGAGGCAGAGGTGGCACAGGTCTCTGAGGCACCAGGCCTGACTTGCTGATTTTAGTCCCTAAAACAGGGGCAGGAAGAGATAAGAGCTTGCTACAGGGAAAGAGATAGGGCTTCTCTCGGGCTTATGAGATTGTCACTGTCTGTGGCTCTTCTAAGCCCTTGAGGAATATTCAGGCTGTGACTCACAGACCCTGCACCCCCACAGACCCCTGGAGTGGAGGAGCTGACTTCACTGCTTCTCTCGTCTCTCCTTTCCCCCAGTCTCTTTGGGGGCAATCCTCCCAGCAGGGTAAGCTCAGAGCCACAGGGTATCTGGGGAAGGGAAGTGTCCAAGCAACATGAGGGCCTCCCTGCTCATTGTAGAGGTGGGAAAACCATGCCCAGAAAAGTGAAGTGACTTGCCCAAGGTCACATATGCCAATTGGATGCAATGCTGAAGCTGGAGTCGGCTCTGTGCACCCTCCACCGCCCAGTGTAGCCCAGGCTGAACACCAGCCTGGCTTCCCAGGGCTCTGGACCTGAAAGAAGCTGCCAGACAACAAGTGCCAGGCCCCACATCCAGGCCCCACATCCCCGGGGTAACGAGAATCATCTCAACCCCTGACTCTCTTCCAGGAGCACATGACACAGCCTCCAAGACAAAGAGAACTAATGATCCCATCATCCAGTACATTCCAGAAAAATATCCCTAGATTTCCATAAACTGCACATTGTGGGGTCCAGAGACCCAGAGCAAAGGGTCCCAGGCCTGGTGTGAGACATAGATGCATGCCAAGTCTGGGACAGTGCCACAGGCTAGCTGCAGGCATTCATTAGCATATGGGCACATATTGCTAGCTGGGGTGGAGGGGGGAAACAGGCCATGGAAAGGGAAGCAAAGGCTTCCTGGAAGAGGAGGTACATGAGCCATGTCTTTAAGGATGGCTAGGAGCAAATCAGAAGGTGAGAGGGGCATCCCAAGAAGAAGGAACGTGGGCAGGTGAGAGCAGCCGGGTTCATAGAAGTCACTCAGCAGCTCTCCTTTGCTGGAACATGTGTCAGAAGAAGCCACGTACTGCGGGAAGGCTTCCAGCCAGGGCTTGCAAGCCTCTTTTCAGAAAAGAGACTTTTGTTTTTAGGTGACAGGCAGCTATCAAAGCTTTTAACCAGGGAAATAGCCAAGTGCAGCTCTGCATTTTAGAGAAATTACTTTGGCAATAGATTGAAGATAAATTGTCGATTTATTTGCCATGCAAGGCCAAGACACTGGGATGCACAGGGGTAGTGAATGCCAGAGGGAAAAAAATCAGAGGTCTGGCTTCCAGCCCATGTCCCTCGGCTTTGGCCCCAGGTAGCTGTGGGTAGCTACATGCTGGCCGAGGGGAAAGCAAGCTCTCCATCCACTCCCGATCACCCAGACCCAGGCTTTGCAGAGCTCCGCTGGAGGCTCACAGTCACTCTGCTCCATAGACAAGTATGGGCCTGGCTAGGGGACTGGACTCAGCTCCCTTCTAGGTGGGCCAGGAACTGAGCTCTCCCACGGAGTGGGCAGCCTGGGCTCTCAGACAGGACTCCTGCGGGGCTGCCTCTGGCCTTCACAGTTAGAGAAAGGGCACCTTGGGGTACCTTGTCCAAACAGGCAAAGCCTAGGCTTTATGGTAAAGTCTAATATCACCACTTCTCCCTACAAACTGTTCTGTTTACAAACCAGGAGATCTCAGCGCAGAGCTTTATGTAGGTCTGTATTAGTCGACGAAAACAGACATCCCTGACAACGGCTGAAGATCAAGGAAGCAGGGACCCAGCAGAAGAGAATGGCTCCATGCTTGTAAAATGGTCCGCCCTCCGTCTGTACCTGTCCCCGCAGACAGAGGTCAGAAAGGCCATGGAGCCTAAGGATAGCAGGGCCCGCCCTCGGTGACCAGACTGGGTGATTTTTAGTTTTCTCTTTGTACTTTTGGCATTTTATACATATATGTAACCATTTGGAGAAACAAATTAAGTGTAAGGAAAAAGACATTATGCTCTTCCCAAAGTGCCTCAAGATTTATCTTAATTCCTGCACCCAGGAAGTGTTTCCCAGGTCTAGGCTTGAGGTTTCCCACTGTAATAAAAGCCTCCTACCCCATCCCTCATGAACACAAGGCCCCCACCCCAGGGAGGCCCCTAGGTTGGTGGGAAACCTCCTCCCAACTAGCTGTACCTGTAGGTCCACCACAACCCACAGGACTCCCAGCTTCCTTCTTTCCCACAACCAGAATCACTACTTTTCAAGCCTGTTAGTGACTTCCTCAAAATTTCCCCCCATATGGCATGTCCCAGGTTCTCCCTGCACCTGCCAAGCTAGCAGGAACTCAGCCAGAGAGGCTATCTGTCCTCAGCAGCCCTGCCTGGTCTGTCCCATCGGACTAGAGAGACCACGGAGAGGAGGCTTGTCCCCCAGCGCCACATCAGCCCTGCTCCAGCCGTGGGGCTTCTCCCAGAGAGGTGCCTTCTCCCAGTGGGTGCCCCAACTTCTTTGTGCCAACTCCCATGAGAAAAGCTTCTCCATCCCTGAGCCTGTGAGGTTGGGTTTTTCTTCCTAACCTCTGCCTTATCTCAAAATAGGGCTCCAATCGAAACACATATAACAGCATAAATGTATGTGTGCTCTATGTACAAATGACTTAATAAAAAATAAAATAAAAAATAGGGCTCCATGTGGGAACCGCCCAACACCACTAGGCTGGCCACCTGCATACAATCACGGAGGGGACAAAAGACAGAGGCTGAAGGTAAATTTGGGGGTGGGATCATAAGCAGGAGGAAATTATACAGGATGACGGAGAAGGGGATGGAAGTTGTTGCCTATATTCTATTTCTAATACACATTTCTAATACTGGCTTGCGTGATGCCTGAGATTTTTCCCATTAATATTATTCTTTGGGGTCAGAACATTGAAAGTTTTGCTTACAGTGCAAATTTCCCAGATGGGAAAACACATTAATAATAACCTCAGTAGTTTATGCCATTTCCCATTTCCTTCTCCTAACAGCCCCATGAGACAGGTGCATAATTAAGGCAGGTAGATGATTAGCCCCTTCTTCGGATAAGAAACCGAGACTGTTAGAAGGGTACAGGCGAAACTTACTAAATGCTTAATACAAATGTCTTCACACAATAACTAAGAAAATGCCATGAAGGCTATGTTAAACAGTTTGATGAAAACATTTCAGATTGTATATGAAACCAGCACATTGTACCCCTTGATTGCATTAATGTATGCAGCTATGATTTAATTTAAAAAGAAAAAAAAGAAGAAAGAAAGAAAGAAAAAGAAACCGAGACTGAATGGCCCTGGGCCGTACAAGGCAGTGGGCACATGCGCACAGGGAGGGCGCGGCAGCCTGTCTGAGAGCGGAGGCTGTTGCCCTTCGGTGAATGAGCCTGGGCACCCTATTGCTTCACCCCTGGGGTATTCCAGCCCCACAAGGCCTCTTCTAACAGACAGATGCAGTTGCTACCTAATAAAGATGTGGTATCAGATGTGGAGTATGGAATAGAACTAGAAGGCAAGCAGAGCTCTGGGAGGGGACTCGGGCAGGTGACGGGGTGGACTTACCTCCCGGGTGAAAGGCCACCAACCCTCACAAGCCGTGGTAAAACATTTATCAGTCATTGTTGTTCCTTGGGAAGTTAAACCACATACTTTCTGAGGTTATAGCATTGGGGAATAGTAGAAATAAAGCAGGACATTGGTGTGGGTTGACTCACTCTTTGTTGTGGACAAAATCCTGCAAGAGAGAGTTGGAGCTAGCCGGCACACAGCCTAAAGAGCAGGAGATACTACATTTTCTAACCTAGGACCTGTGTCAATTAAATGAGGATTTTTACAAAGCTAAAAAAATAGCCAAATGTGGCTGTATTTCAAACTGAAAGAGTAATAAATGGGGGCTGTGAAGTGGGAACTCCAGTTGAAGATAAAACTATGACCCAACCCTTTATCTAGACCTTTATTAAGAGCTCTCTGCAGACAATGGAAGCCACCCCTCCAACAAAGATCAGATGAAGGGTACCATGGCAGTCACCTTTAATTTCAGAGCTAAGGGATTCACCAAACTACAAAGGGCAGAGGATAAAATAGACCCATATCCAGGCCCCAAAACTATGTCTGGATGTGAAGAAACATGACTGGGGCTATTTGCACATTAAAATGATGAGAAGCAGTGGGCAAGGGACACTTCTCTGAAGATGACAGACAATGGCCAGCAAACACATGAAAAAATGCTCCTTGTCTTTAATCATCAGAGAAATGCAAATCAAAACCACTCTGAGATATCACCTAACTCCAGTGAGATCAGCCCACATCAGAAAGTCCCAAATTTACAGATGCCTGTCTGGATGTGGAGAGACGGGAAACTTCTACACTGCTGTTGGTATTGCAGACTAATACAACCTTTATGGAAAGAAATATGGAGAATTCTTAAAGAACTAAAAGTTGGCTCAGCACCTGTAGCTCAAGCAGCTAGGGCGCCAGCCACATACACCAGAGCTGGCAAGTTCAAATCCAGCCTGGGCCTGCCAAACAACAATGACAAATATAACTAAAAGATAGCCAGGAGTTGTGGTGGGTGCCTGTAGTCCCAGCTACTTGGGAGGTTGAGGCAAGAGGATGGCTTGAGCCCAAGAGTTTGAGGTTGCTGTGAGCTGTCACACCAAGGCTCTCTACCCAGAGCGACAGCTTGAGAGTCTGTCTCAAAAAAAAGAACTAAAAGTCAACCTTCCATTTGATCACACAATTCCATTACTAGGTTTCCACCCAAAAGAACAAAAATCATTTTACCATCAAAGACATTTGCACCTGAATGTTTATTGTAGCTCAATTTATAATCACCAAGTCGTGGAAGTAACCCAAATCCCCATCAGCCCATAAATGAATTAACAAACTGTGATGTATGTATACCGTGGAGTACTTACTAAGCCATAAGACTAGATGGAAACTTTACATCTTTTATGTTTACCTAGATGGAGTTGAAACACGTTTTTCTTAGCAAAATATCTCAAGAATGGAAAAAGTAATCCAATGTACTTAATACTAATATGAAACCAATATATAAACAACTACTGGCCCACACGAATGATAAAAATACAAATGTAGTCTAGCAAGAGAGAGGGGAGAAGAGGGGGAGGGGCGAGGGCAATTGGCAGGAGGAGAGAGGGCAATTGGGGGGATCTCACTTAACGTGCACAATTTAAAGGTGTTCATCACACCCCCTGGGTGATGGGCTCAACCACAATTTGAACTTTACCTTAGAATTGAAAACAATGTACTCTAAAAACTTGTACCTTCATTTGTTGAAATTAAAAAATATATAATCAGAAGCAAATAGACTAAAAGGCCATTCGGATTTTGAGGAGCTATATTTTTAAAGAAACCTCAAGTTGGTCTCTGATTCAACATGAGACTACAAAAGCCCTAAAATGTTCTCCATTCTCTGGGCCCACACCCCATCCTACAGGGTGTCAAAACTAGGTATCCCCCAGGAAGGATCCTCTTCCAGTGCTCAGGTCAGAGATAGTGGTTGGTGACAGACAAGGAAGACCCTTCCCAATGCAGAGCCAGAGGACGCAGTGCAAGGAGCTTCTCCCCAAGACAGTGGAGGTGGGTAACACGGACAAGCCAGGGAACCCCCTCCGCTGCCAGAGTGCAGGGTCCGGCCCATTCCTGCCTGGCAGGGTTTGCCCACTGCCATAAATAAACCAGTGGGTTCTTTCTTCACTTATTTTTTCCTCCTTTGTTGAATGGAAGACGGATTTTTTTTAATCGTGGTGATTATTTTACCTTTTTTCCACAATGCTGTATTTGCTACCAAATACAAATACTTGGAGCAAATACTTGGGAGCAAGTAACCTGTCCTTTAGTTTAGGGTCACCGAGCTATAAGAAGCCATATCTGGGACTATGGGGAGGTCTGCCCAAAGCACCAAGTGAACACAGTAACTGGATAAAATTTGGTGATTGTTGCCTTGGGAATCGGTGTGGGGGAGGAAGGGGGTTCTGTATGTGGAAAAGGAATTGTCCATGGAAATTGGGGAGCCAAAGTGGCAGATGCAACAGACATCGCCAGTGGCCTTTCCAATATGCAGTCTTTGTTAGCAACAGAGCCCTGTCTTATCAAGGGTAGTGATGTGCCCAGGCAGGAGACAACATTTGTCAGCCTCCCTTACAGGTGTGTGGCTATGGGACTAAATTCTGACAAGTGTGATGCAGGGACAAGATTTTGAGTTATCTTTGTCGAGAAATTCCTTTTGTACCCTTTCCTTTTTCCCCACTGTTCCTAACTAGTGTGTGAACAAGATAGATGGAACCCCAGTCCCAATGCTGGTCCTTGAGGAAACCTGAAAACTGAAAAATAATGTGATAAGAACACAGAACAGATATATCAATTAAGCCGTCATATCACGTAGAGCGTTTGCTCATTTCCAGATCTCTATAATGGGAAGGATGGGAAAGAAGGCTTCTGTTCATTTGAACTATTGATTTTATATATCCTCTTCTTTAACCAGAAGCGAAATAGAATTCTTAACTGATTCAAGCCCAACGCCTATTCTTTCTGAGTCTTAGTTTCAGCATGTACAAAATGGGGATTAAAAAAACACCTCCGTCTGAGGCTTCTTTGTGAGAATTTGAGTGAAATAATACATGAAAAAGCTTAGCCCCAAATCTGCCACGTAATAATTGATGAATAAATAGAAACTGTAACTGCATTTACTGCTATTACTACTATCATTATTGTTATTATACAATTATTAGTGACTAGTTCAAGCCAGGATCTGAGCCAAGATTTTGCCTTTGCAGTTTGCAATCTCATTAATTCTTAACATCTTATCATTAGCTACAGATAAATTCCAAGCACCGGAACAGAGGACAGAAATATTTGCTTGAGGCCAAGCATAAGGAAGGTTTGCTGCAAGCAGCAGAAAGAGCTTACTTAGAGCAGGGTTGGCTAACTTTTTCCAGAAAGACTGTATGGTAAATATTTTGGCTTACTGGTCATATGATACCTCATGCACTTACTCCCCAAGGCCACCATAGCACAAAAACAGCCATAAACAATATATAAATGAAGAGAATGAGCATGGCTACATTCCAATAAAACTTTATTTGCAGAGACAGGCAATGGGTTGGCCGTGGCGGAGCCTTGTTTGCCGACTCCCTACCTAGAGGAATACCCTATGAGAAGAGATGTGAAATAGACTCAGAAGGGTCCCCAGTTCTACAGCAATCTGTCCCAAGGTCCTGAGCAAGGCACAAAGGCCTTGTGCCCTGTTCCTGCTGTCCTGTGCACCCTGCAACCTTCAGCATGGAGCACTTCTGCTCCACCTCACTCTGCCTCCCTGGGCTGACAGCCACTCATTCTGCAGTTCCCAGCCTACTGACTTAAATATCACATCTTTCAGAAAGCCTTCCTGGCCCCTAGCCTGGGCTTCCCATGATAGCCCATCACCCTGGCTGCCAGCACCTAGCCAGCTCTTCCATCAGACTCAGATCTGTCACCAACTCCGTGCTGAAGTGCTGGGGATGCCTTGGAGTGGCCAGTGCTCAGGGTGGATCACAGAGGGATCCCAGGAGAAGAGGGTCACATAAGAGGGGGAGCATGGTAAGATGCGAGAAAGAAGATGCAGGCATTCGAGGGTGCCAAGGCCGGGCAGAGGGTGCAGGCCATCAAGAGCACCCCCTCCCCCCCTCCTCTTTGCCCCATTGAGCAGCACGGCCCCACCTCCTATAGGTGCTCTGCCAGGAGGCCATCCCCAGCAGGCTGTTAACCTTGGTAATGAAAAGCACAACTTTACAAGCACCAGAAATTGACTAAACTCATTAATTTTATTCATAATAGAAAATTAATGCTTGGAATGAGTGAGCCAGCAGCAGTAAGAACCGCTGGTTTCAAATTTGGACTGAAAAGTATAAAGTCATTTCCTGATGCTGAGGGGGGTTATTTTCTCCTTTATTACGTTGCAACAGGAGTAACTTTTAACTCTCTTCTTTTTTTTTCTGGGGCTCCGCTTTGTTTTCCAGTTCAAAGAATTCCATTTTTATTAGGAGAAAGAAGACGAGGAGCATCAGATAACCCCCTACCTCTGTCCCTTCCCCTCCCCACGTGTCACTAGGATGAAGGAAGTATTTAGGCTGTGGTCCCAGCTGGGTGACTAAGAAACTGTCGTCAAGGCTTCCTGGCATTTGTGCAGCCCAAAGGGGGGCAGCTTCTCCTCCTCTTGTCCTAACCCACACCATCTGGCTCTCGAAGCAGAGCTTTGGGGAGTGAGGAAAAATAAATGGAGGATATAAGAAAGGAAGAAAAAGAAGGAAGGAAAGGGGGAGGGAGAGGAGTGAGGGTGGCACTAACCAGGATTGATGCCAAACCTGCATTGAGCACATTAAAAACTTTACTTCTTCAATCGCATTTCATTTTTGCAGTAATCCTTTGAAACTGGAATGACCATCTCTGCTTTAGAGATGAGGAAACTGTGTCTCAGGGAAGGAAAGTAAAGTCTTAAAGCATATACTCAAGCCCAGGCCATTGTGATTCAAGCCTAGCACTGCCCAGTGGCCCTCTCTCTGGCCTCTGCCGCACTGCCCTGTGTTAGGGGCTACACGGTGGCCCAGACCCCACAGGGAGGGCACTGACCTCAAGATGGCAGGCTGTGCAGAGCTTGGAGCCTTTCACGCACATATGCCGGGGCCTCTCTGTGGGGTCTGGAAACCACGGGGCTTCCTACAGTGAAGCACACCCCATCTGCACTGTGAGATGAAGCATTTTGGTGAAGAAACAATACTTTAAGCTCTTCACACAAATTCACCCTGACTCAGAAGCCAACACTGCTTGACTTTTCTGAAAACAGCTGGTGGCGGTGGCGGCAGTGACTCCAAAGCCCTATGAGGCTTCTCCAGGAGGCCATGACGTGGTGAAAGTTGGCTGGATGTGGGTGCCACTGGGCTGAGTGGACAGTGTGGGTTTCCGGATGGGACAGACCAGACTTGGAGCCACATGCTGACCCCCACTGTGCTTAGTTCAGACAAGCTCTTTAATCTCCTGGGCCACAGGCTTCAAGGCCAGAGAGGTAATACTAATACATTCAGTCATTGTGAGGACTGAAGAGGTGACAAATGTAAGGGACGGTCCTTAGTAACCCCCATCCACGTGACAGTTACATACAGAGAATGGGGTACTGCTGTTGGGAAGGGGATGCGGGGCAGTTGTCTGCTGGCCAGGACACAATTTCCAGCATGCATTCTTTCCCAATAATGCCCCTATTTCACCTAGCACCAAGACATCATTGAAATATGGTTTCTTCTCCCCAAATCTAGGGAATCAAAGCCTATAGAAACCCCATTGCTGGGCATGGGTATGTTCAGTGTCCTTTATTTTGTTTTTTGAGACAGAGCCTCACTCTGCTGCCCCAGCCTAGAGTGCTGTGGTATCAGCCTACCTCACAGTAACCCAAACTTCTGGGCTCAAGTGATCCTCTTGCCTCAGCCTCCCTTTACAGCAGGGACTACAGGTGGTCACCACCATGCCCATCTAGCTTTTCTATTTTTAGTAGAGATGGGAAGGGTCTCTCTCTTCTCTCTTGCTCCTGAGCTCAAGCAATTCACCCTCCTCAGCCTCCCACAGTGCTGGATTACAGGTGTGAGCCACTGTGCCCTGCTCCACTGCGTCTTATGTGACAACTTCTGTCACCCTCTACTCCACTTCTCCTGACCCCAGCAGGTCCAGCATGGCAAGACTGACAGCAGGGGTTGAAAGCAGGGGAGCCTCACAGGGCACTACGGCACCCACTAACATCCCCTACTAAGGAAAGCCAGGATCTGCCCCGACAGGTGGGAAGGCTTTGAGATTGTCTTGTTTGATCTGATATTTAGGCACTTTACTCTTGTGCTCTTAGAACATGTCTCTTTTGCAAGTGAACCAAAGCAGTGCTCGGATCCAGAAGGAATGGCCTTGGACTCCCTTTGTAAACTCCCAGTAGCTTAAGAAATTGTCTGACAATTTCCTGTTGTCAAATTGTTCTAACACGAATGCTTCTAGCACAGAATCTCCCTGGTGTGAACTGGCATGAAAGCTTTTACGCCATCCTTTCACAAGGAGGATGAGAAGCTTTTCTGTGAAAGAGAAAGAGCCAGGCAGCACCTGTGGCTAAGTGGGTAGGGCACTGGCCCCGCTACCTAGGGTGGCGAGTTCAAACCCAGCCCCGGCCAAACTGCAACAAAAAAATAGCTGGGCATTGTGGCAGGTGCCTGTAGTCCCAGCTACTTGGGAGGCTGAGGCAAGGGAATCGCCTAAGCCCAGGAGCTGGAGGTTGCTGTTAGCAGTGTGATGCCACAGCACTCTACCCAGGGCCATAAGGTGAGACTCTGTCTCTACAAACAAAAAAAAACAAAGAAAGAGAAAGAGCCACGGTACATGCACAGTGCAGGGTCCAGGTGCGTGGGCTGCCATCAGAAAGGGTCCTGGTGGCTGAGCATCTTCAGCAAGAGACCTTAGAGAATTGAGTCTGAAGGGTATCCCTCAACTGGTGACCCATGGCAGAGTTGACACTCAGCCCGCATCCAGGCCCTCCAATCAACATGTCTGCAAATACACAGCCTTGGGAAACAGTTTAATCCAGACCTCGTAAGTTCACTCCCATGGGAATTGTTAGGCTACACCAAACCCAGGACTTTGTTCTGATGGATTTTAAATGCCATTCACCCTCCAGGTGGCTCCTCAGCTCATAGAATAAGTTCTCTGTGGGTTTTAATCTATTAGCAAAGCAATGATGTCAGTCCTCAATGGCTTGAACCTGCTGTTTATGTTTCCAAATAATTTGGGGGTCTTGAGGGCCTATGTTACTTGGAGCTGATTGACTTTTTTAAGAAAATGTACCTAGGATTTGTTTTAATTAGATACACATGTCTAATGTCTTCTGTACACAGAAGACCAAGGGCTACTATTTTCCAATGCTTCAAAACATTATGCGATCAGAATTATCTCTTTTCCTTCCTGCTTTTGGAAGGCCTCACCCACCCAAAGGTTATACCAATATTCGCCCATGTTTTTCTTCCAGTATTTTCCCGGACACTTTGAACACGTAAAATCTTTGACAGTGAATTTTCATTTTCTGTTCAGCTTTGTGAACAGATTCATTCTCACTGCCAGGAATCATAGTCTGTGGATTATGATGTAATGGATATAAAAATGTCAACATGTAAATGTATATCATATCTATACACATATAAATGCGTAAGTGTAACACATTATCAGCTATGGAGAATAAAAGGTCTGGAATGGCCCTGTAGCTGCTGCAGGACACACTCAGGTCTCCCCTAACCTGTCAGATGAGTCACCCCCCTCACCCTCCGGTCACTCACAGTTCCCTGTGTCCTCCTGAGAGCAGCTCCTAATTACACACTTGGGAGTTGACTTGAGTAATGACGTCTCTCCACACACTTCAGTGAGTTCCATGAGGACAAGGACAGAGTGTGTGTGCTCACTCACCATCCCATCCCCCAGAGACAAGCACAGAGCCTGGGTCTAGTAAGAGTATTGCAGATACATGCTGCATGAGTGAATGGCGGACAGGGCAACAGCGAAGTGTGTGTGTGTGTGTGTACGCGCGCACTCAAGTGTAAAAGAGAGAGAGTGGATGAAAGGAGCAGGGGCCTGTGTTCCACCATCCTCGTAGCCCTTGTTCTTCTGTGCCACCAGCCTGTCACTCCCCTGTGCTCTCCCAGAAATAGGTGCTCAGCACAGATGGTTCAATTAAACTGAATATAATTGAATCAAAGGTGGCCATTGGGCTCCCTGTTCCCAGAGCACAAAAGCAGGAGGTGTGAGTGACCTCCTATGCAGTCTCCAGGTAGTTACTGTGTGTTAGTTACTTGTGTGTGTGTCTCTTTCTGAAATTAGACCAGAAGCTCTTCAGAAACAAGGATCATCTATCTTTCATTGTTATATCTTCACCTTCCTTATACTGTGTTTGAGCGCAGAAAAATTGTTTAGCAAATGAAAAAGGAGCCCTCCAGCACCCCAGCCTGAGACGAGCACAGCAGAGTATCAGAAAGCTTCTCGACTCCTCTGTCGGGAGAGGGCTCTTTCACCAGGTCTCTGTACCCAGCGTCACCTGTGCCTCTATTCCACATCAGCTGTAGTTACTGGATGTGTAAATTAGCATCAATGGAGTGACAAGGACTCAATTAAAGAAGGAGAGCTGCAGTCAAAGCTGTCACCTCAGAGAATCAGCCGTGACAGAGATGATAATAGCAGCAGGCTCTGCAAGGCAGGGTTCCAGAGCCAAGTGCTAGAGGAGTTTCTTCTCTCAGCCCCCAGTCCCCCCTCTTTGTGCCTGGGGAAGGGTTGAAGCCTCCAGCTGCGAACTACCTGCTCGGGTACCTAAAATACGCACAGGCCCTGCCTGGATTTGGGTGACCCAAGGTCCTGGACAGGCCATGAGGAGGGGCCTGAAGTAGGAGAGATGCCCGCTGCCCAAGTGGTCCAGAGGGAAGACCCAGAGCTGGTGTGGCCAGGCCAGCTCAGCCAGTAGCCTATCTCCTGGGTCAGGAGGCCACAGGAGGGCTCTACCCCTCTCTGCAGCACAGGGCTAGGTACTGGGATGAGCACCAGGCAAGATGGGGTCCAACAGCCAGCTGGCCATGCCTCACTGCTCCTGACCCCAGTGCAGCAGGCATGGGGTTGCAAGGCTTCTCCACGCTTCCCTTCCCCTATGTACAAAATGGAACATTCCTGAGAAAAGGCAGCTAATTTCCAGTGGGTGACACCAGGGACTCTGGGTTTCAGTGCTAACCCTGCCACGCTGGCCGAGGGGCCTCAGGCCAGGCTTCATTCTCCTTGGAGTCCTCCCTCTGTTTCCCTATTCCCCTCCTGCCCTCACTCCCACTCAGATGCAGTACAGCCTGCCCAGCCTGGGTGTTCAAAACCTTCCCTCTCTTGGTTCCCGGAAGTAATTTTTTTCCTCATCACCCCATCTTTATATGACCCTGTGTACTAACCACAGTAGACCACTTCCCAGTCCTTATAAATAATTCTCATGATTGCCACTGAGTTGAGTTGCCCCATCGATGTGTGATCCCATATCAAATTTCACCTCTACACTTCTTACATTGTGTTATTTTTATATTTCATATTTTAATTTTTCCATTATGCCCACTGGATTATGCATTCCTGGTGCAGATTCCTCCTGAAATTTAGCTTTATAACATTTGCCATTGTATATTCAGTGGATGTTTTTCGAATGGATGAATGAAGATATATATAAAAATGGATAAATAAATTTAGCTGATCCTTATCGGTAAAAAGAGAATTACAATGACTATCTCAAGAAGTTGATATGAGAAACAATTATGATATACTGAATAAAAGGGCTTTGCAACTTGAAAATGATAATTTAAAAGTGTGGACTTTCATCAATGTTATCCTTATAAGCTCTCTCCTCTGTGTTCTCTGACAGCAGAAATGGTATAATAGCCCAGAGCCAGAGGCACTGGGCAAGGATGGTGTGATAGCTCAGCTACGAAAGCCCTTAAGAGGGAAGGCAGCCACTTAAAGCCCAGGTTTTAGTCACACTGAAGCAATGAGATTTGTTTTGTTTTGGTTTGGTTTTTCAAGGTTACCTCCTGAATAATTTTGCTCTTCCTGAGGCCACAGTCTCTGCCTGGACATTCCCACTCACTGAGACCTTTTCATGTCCAGGGATGCCTGAAAAATAGACCAGCTGGGGACTTGCATAAGAGGGGCAGTAAGAAAGGGGTTAATCAAGCTATCAGGGGCTATATTCATGATCGTGGTGGGGGAGAGAAGAGGTTTGTAACAGATGTTTATGGGAATAAGGAGTACATCTGTCCCACATGCACTAACAAAACTGAGTCCCCACCCCCCCTTTTCTGCCAGTGTTGTCTTCTAAAGACACCTGTGGCCAACATAAGTAGATACCGTCCGATGAGGGAGCGTGTACACAAAAGGAAGGAGATGAACATGAGAGGCCAGCACAGCGTGAGCTCTTCAAAGGTGGCAGAAAGATTCTCCATGAGAGATACAGGAATAAGCTTCAGGGTGAGGAAGCCGACAGCGCATCACACTAGAAAGCCAGGCCTGGCTGTACTTCCCTTCATAACAGAGATGGCAGAGCCCTTCCTGAGCTTTGAGTGGGACACCTGCTCTCCCCAGAACCCCCTGGAGCAAGTGAATAGGAGCAGGGAAGGAGGAGGAAGCTGCAACCCCAACCCAAGGGAGCCCCTGTCTACACAGGAAGTGTGCCATGGAAGTTTAACTAGAGGTTCATGTGTGCCATGAGATTAAAAAAGGGTTGAAAAACCCTACTCTAGACACACATTAACTGGACCCCCTCCTCAGTTCACTCCGCACAGCACTGGCCGGGGAGCCACCCTGCAGATGGGGTCTCATGCCTTTGGATGAAGCATTGCAGGGAAAGATACAGGATAGGAAGGACCACAGCCTCAAAGACAATTAACTAGTCATTCCCACGACGATTAGGCACTTTCAAAGATCAGTGCAAAGAAATAAAGTCCTTCTACTTCATTTAGCTCCCCTCTTAGGTTATATCATATTGAGTTTCACTGATGAACGCTTATCAAGTGTGTCTTACAAATGAGATTCAAAGAAACTTACTTGCCAGAGAGCAGGTAGAGCAGAAAGCCTGAACAAATGTGTCTTTGCCTTTGTGTACAGGAAGGGTGGTTATGCCAAATGGTTATTTGGTTTGGTAACATACCGTGAGTGAAGTTTTCTCGTTAATGTGCATCCATAATTTTGCTTAAAATGTCTTCAAAAAGACTGTGCCCCATGACAGACAGTACAAGGGAAGAGGTGGGTCCTGGAGACAGCCACTTAGTTAGCAGGGAGGCCCAAGCACAGACTGCAGTACTTTCAAAGCTGGTAGGGGCGGGGCGTCCCACAGGTCTCCAGGGATTATCACTCAGGAGCAGGGCATCATCTGTCAAAGGCGTCAGACTGATGCTCCAGACGGCTGTTTTATTTCCAGCAATATATAAGTCAACATGGGGGGGGGAGGGATCTAAGTTTAATCAAACAGTAAAAGCAGAAGAAATCACGGCATTTTCCAATATTCTTGAAATTGCATTGGCAATTCCCCAGAACCCCAGAGGTCCACGTCAAGCATTTCAGGGGAACACAGCAGCCGTCCTGAGGCTCTGCAGCACTGCCGATGCAACTCCCATGGGGGAGAAGAGTCCACTGCAAACATAGGGAAGGCAGGTATGTACGTGAATCCTGATCTGTACTGAAGAAGAAGTGCACTCACTTGAATACGTGCATATTATTTTCTTAGTCAAAAATAACTTGGCATGAATGTAAGGTGGCACTTCCACTTCCTCCTAAGATTCAGTTGGATGGTAGGTCTTATGGTATAGAATGTCCTTAGAAGAAGGAAATACAGTGCAGTGTTCAAGGATCTGCTCTGGGCCAGGCACTGTGCCAGGCACCAGGACTAGTATGGTTCTTGGCCGTGGGGGTACTCACAGGCCAGCAGTAGAGGCAGTGAGCAAATGGGGTGCTTATGGGCACCTGGAGGGGCTGGTGGATTCTTCAGGAGGATCCAGTGGCACACCATGGTGGTGGGTGTCATTGAGGAAGCTACTGTGTAAGCAATTTCCAAAAGGTGTGGGGTTGACCCAGTCTGGGGGAATTACAGGCAGAGGGAACAGGAGACACAAACTTTCAAGCCACAAGAGCGTGAAGCACTTTGGGAGAATAGCAAGGGGTTTCGTTTGGCTAGAGGCCGGGCTGGTGGAAGAAGAGTGGAATAATGTTGGAGATAGAAGTGAAGTTCAGGTCATGAAGGACCCGGAGGTTTGCCTTGGACCTAACCCTGTGGGCAAAGTGACGTCATGAAGCGATCCAGAGCAGATGGAGGATTTTGGAGGCATATTAAAGAGAAAACTGCACTCGTGTGATGCTACCCAAACAAATTACCTTTGACTAAGATAATAATATGCACGTTTTCAGTCTCACAAATTCGAAGATAACAAAACGCAGCACCAAGAAAGGGGAGGCCCAGCAGAATTAGGTGGGGGTTCTCTTAGGAGGGTGCTGCAATGAACAGGTGAGAAACGGCTGTGGTGGGAGTCAGAGCGATGATACCAGCGGAGAGGGGAGGGAGGGAGTCGGCCATTCCAGATCTACGTTGGAAGTGCACTAGGCAGGGGCCAGAGAGAGAGGTAAGAGGATGCCCTTGGTCGCCAAGTCCACAACAGGGTAGCCAGGTTCACCCACATGGAACATGAGTTCAGGTTTCAATGTGTGATTTATCTGACCCATGCTTTGGAACTCCATCCACTTGGCCAGGACGGGCTGAGCAGTGCTGTGGGCCTGGCCCTGAGACAGTGAGGGCAGAGAGGGCAGAAAGATACCATCTCTCAGGAGCTCTCAGGCCCCTGGGAAGCAGCCCTAGGCCTTGCTCTCCCTGCCACACCAACCTCTGTGGCCTGGACAGCTTCCTCACTATTGTTGAGTGTTGGGTCCAGGGCCATCACCCAGCCCCATCCCATGCAGCCTGCTGTTGCTATAAGTGACTTCCACCTCTTGCTGGCGAGCCCTGAAAAGGGACAGTTAGAAAGACAGGAGTGCTGCAGCTCCAGAAATAATTCTCCCCAAATCCTCTCCTTCGGGCCTGGACCACAGATGGCAACTTCAGAGTGGGTACATCCGGGTCACCTAGACTAGGGCAAACAGATCGTTCTCCCTTGCTCTCTCCAACCCAACAGTTTGAAAACTTGCACCCAGGGTGTGTGCACACTCTCACACTCACCCACAGAGAGAACACAGACAGTTTCTCCTCTAAAACACACAGCTACTTCAGCAGATGTTTGCACGCTTATTTTATTACAGAATAATGTAAGGGTACAGGTGATTAGGTGACACTGTTGGCATTTATAAGGCACAGTCCGAGTTGTGGCTGTTTCCTTCGCCCAGGAGGTGTGCCATACGCCCATGCACTATTCCCTTTGGGGGGTGGGAGTTTGCCAAACCGTCTCCCTTCCTCCCTCCTTCTTGAATTTAATTGAGTTTTTCTCTCAAGTGAGCTTGTGATTGGTAATCTACTAGTTTCAACCTCTTATTGAGCAATGGAGATGCTTGTTGTTCCATTCCTATGACACTTAGGGGCGTGTTCTCCAAACCCATCCAAGTTGTTAGAAAAAATACAAAATCTCCATCTTTTTTATGAATGAGAGTATTAATCACCTTTTTTCCCTGCACCCTATTTTGGAGCTCCCACAGCTCATGCTTAAAATAATGGGGTCACATATTCGTAAAGACTCTGCGTAATCTAAAGCAAGCTCTTTCTCTCGAATGGACAGACGGAAGATTGTACATGACTTTCACCTGGTGTGCTGTGAGAGGATGTTAGGTGTACTCTGAACATTTTTAAAGATCATTAATTAAATTATTTTCAAAAGAAGTTCAAAGCACATGAAGTATATATAAATATATATATACACATTGAGACAGAGTCTCACTCAGTCACCTGGGGGTTGAGTGCTGTGGCTTCATAGTTCACAATAACCTCAAACTCTTGGGCTCAAGTAATCTTCTTGTCTCAGCCTCCTGAGTATCTGGGACTACAGGCACCCACCATGACACCCGGCTGGTTTTTCTATTTTTAATAGAGATGGGATCTCACGTTGCTCTGGCTGGTTTCAAACTCCCAAGCTCAGCTAATCCACCAGCCTCAGCATTCCAGAGTGCCAGGATTACAGGCATAAGCCACTGCTCCTGGCCAAGTATATTCTTTTTTATTTTTTACTCTTTTTTTTTTTAATCAACATAAGTTAAATGTGCCATGGAAGTTTAACTAGAGGTTCACGTGTGCCGTCAGATAAAAAAGGTTGAAAAACACTGCTGTAGACACATATTAAGTGGGACCCCTCCTCAGTTCAGTCCGCACAGCGCTGGCCGGGGAGCCACCCTGCAAATGGATGAATCACTGCAGGGAAATTGGGTTAATCACACCACTTGGCTGCTGCAGGCACAGCCCCGCTCACAGGCCAGCCCGCCAGTTTGGCTGGGACAGATCTCTGGTTCACCCTCATCAGCTGCCCACTTAGCTTCCTTTCTGCGTCTCTCCCAGCTCAAGCCTAAAATCTCCTGCTGACCTGTGGGCCACCTGCCTTTCCCCTCTGGCCTGGGTAAGGCCCACAATGCTAAAGAAGTCTCTGCAGACACGTGGCTGCCTGCAAAAGAGCCATCTTCATAGGCGCAGCCCTCCAGGGCAAAGTGGGCAGAGCCTTTCCAGAAACAGCTCTTGAGCCACCCTCACTAAGTGCACCTGGCTGGGAACTCAACTTCTCCGGGCTGCTGTTTGAGCATCTTTGTCGGTAGACAGGTGGGCAGAAAAGGATTCCAAAATGCAGACAAACATGGCCTCTGTAGGGAGAGCCAAAGACGAGACGGATGTTGCTGACCTTTCCATACAACCTACACGCCCAATCTGAGCTTATTCTCAGAAGAAGCCTCAATTTTCAAAACAGAGTTCCCCACAATGGGGCCCAGGCTGCAGGGAAGATTTCTGCATCGAGACATCTTTACACAACACAATTCGGAAATGGTCTGGAATGAAATTAAACGGCAGTTTGGTTACACTTTAATCACTGCAGGCAGAGCAAGATGCTGCTGTGATTACGACAAAGAAATCTATATTTATTGTCTCGTGGGGATTTGCATCGGAGATACAGTTGTCTCTCTGCAAAGCACCCAATGTATTCGTAAAGTCGCAGCAAGGCCTTGCGACTGTGAATCCTTCAAGTGTATCTTCCTCCTGCCTTGTAGTTCCAAAAGCCAAGAACAGAGCCCTGGGCACTCAGCAGGTTTCTCTGGGCTGGGCTGGGCCTGGTGAATTGGGAAGGTGCCATGAATCCTTGCCATAGCAGACACAGAGTGGGACAGGTGGGGCAGAACCACATCAGACCCAGCTTGCTGCGAGCCTAGAGGGGCTAAACCGTGCCTTGCTATTAAATGCAGAAAGGGAACAAGTGCAGCTATTGAATGAGAACCCCACAGATACTGCTAGGGAAGACAAAGGCCCTCATAAACCATTCCAGGGTGGAGGCAAAGAGAAGCTTCAAAGGGTCTTTAATTTTCCCTGCCTGTGCCCACGTGTGACTCGTGATTGAAAATGTCTCCACTGAACAGGCATTCATAAAACTCCTACACCACGCCAGGCTCTGGGCTGGAGGAGGGTGGAGAATGCAGTTACAAAGGTGGGTAAAAGGCCATCCAACAGGGGACCATGAAAGCCAAGCACACAGGCTCAAGAACCCGGGGCTCAAGGGTGGGCCCTGTGAACCAACGAACACCAATGCCAACTCCAAACGAGAGCCAGGGATTCACAAAGTAATAAGGAAAAAGAGCCATGTTCAGCTTCCTTCCGGTCAGACTGCTACGGATGAGCGGAGAGGCAGCCCACGAGAAGATCACTCAATCAGCCAAGCAGCCAGACTCCACCTCCCATGTATCTCCCCTCCCCAGGCTGTCCCAAGCAGACTCAGACATTCGTGGAGGCCAATCTCGCTCATCTCACCCCCGAGGTCTCAAAATCAGCCATGGCAAGAGTGTTTATACCGCTGAAACCAGCCATCATCACGAACCAAGGCTTTTTTCTCCTGCCGAGTGATAAACATTTATCAGCACACCACAACCTCTACCCGGCCCACCCCCAAGGTGAATGGCTAGAATAAAATAAATTCTGGTTGTCTTCACCTATTCCTAAGATGATTTTGACACATCACATCCTTAGCTCAGCAGAGGGCTGAGTTAAGTAAGTCAGGATCTAGAAATATATTCCACTCACCTGTGAGGCGAGAAAGGCGTCTCTTCCAAGTATGGAGCTTCCTGGCTGTATTGGAGAAACAAGACAATAAATGTGAGTGATCACAAAGATGATATCTCTCTCTCTCTCTCTCTCTCTCTCTCTCTCTCTCTCACACACACACACACACACACACACACACACACACACACACACACCAGCACAAATTTACTGAGCACTTACTGTGCGCAAGACAAGACGCTATATGGGATTAATCAAAGACTTTCAATGATCATGTTATTCATTTCTTCTAGTAATCTTAGAAATAATCATTTTATGCCCATTTTATAGATGAGGAAACTGAGTCCTAGCCTAAATATTCTGCTCTGCATCCACAGATAGTAAGAGCTGGGATCCTAATCTTGGTGACCCCCTAGGAACCACTCTGGGGGCTCCAGAGAGGACCCAAAGGCATACTACACAGGAAACCCAGTTGTACCCCCAAACAATAATATGACAGGATACTTCTTAATGGATCCAGAGATAGCAAGGTGTTGAACAACGCTGTCCCTTCCAGACCCAGGTGATCAGGAGCCCCCACAGATGGGCTTTTCTTGGTTCCTCGGGTGGGAAACGCCACCCACAACACAACAGCAGAAGAACAGAAGTGAAGTTCCTCCAGGTCAGAGGAACTACCTCCATCTGCAGCTGTCTTGTGGGGCCAGAGATTGTCAGGGGGGCTAGACTGGAAGACTGGGTTTGCTGGCTGTCACACATTTCTCTCATGGCCAACACGGGAATGACTGAGAACATGTGGGGCTCTGGGAGAGCTGCCTGAATCTTGGTTGCAGTCAGGTCCCCAAACCTCCCTGGGAAGCAGAAGATAATCCAGCATGCACATCCTCCTCAAGCCTCTGAATGGGGAAAGGATTGGACTGGATATCTCTGAGGCCGCTTCTAATTCAAACTTCCTTGCTCAGACTCCCCCTACTTCTTGTACCCCTGTGGGCAGGCTCCCAGGGGAAGGACACTGGTTTTGTTGCACTATGCATCCTCAGCATCCTTAGTTCTGCTCCCCACTTCCTTTCACTCCTCCCCATGCCCAGGTAGAGTGATTAGGCCATTCAAAACCATTCAGCATGTTATTGGCTAAAGAGCGCTCAACAGGCCCTAGAAACAGATGCTTAAGACATTCAGGGTGATGGGAGACAAGGGCTGTCTGATGTACTGTTTACCCGTAGATTGTAATTCTAAACACGGTGTTCGTTATTCCACTGTGTGGCTTCTAATTAACTGCCAGAAATGCATTGTTGAGGGGATGATGGATTATGCTGAGAGAACCATTAATACAGCTCATTCACTTCTGTCCATGTGCAGCCCGAGCCCAGAGCAATTGACTCCGGAGATATTGAGCTGCGCTGCGAGGATCCAAGATGACTGGTCCATGCCTGGCAGTGAGAACGTCATTGGTGCCATCTCACCTGCACCTGCAGGGGCACAGACCTCAGTCCTTCCAGGTCCCACAGTCGCAGCAGATGGGGAAGGTGGAATCAGATGACACCCCACTGACCAAATGGCAATGGTGCCCAAAGCAATCAGCCAAATTTAGTGAAGGGAAAATTACTTGGGACAGATAGACGTTCAACATGTAGGTCTGCCCAAGCTAGTCAGGTGAATACAGGGATTACAATGAGAGTCAGCAGGCAGAGTCAACCAATCACCCAAAAAATGATGCCAAAAATACCCTGCATTAAGAAAAGCAAGTCTTCTCTAAATAGAACTTGGTTTTACATTAGGTATACTGTTCAATTCTATCCAACCTACTTTCAAAGATTATATTAGTTAGGGTTTCCCAGAGAAACAGAACTATTTTAGGGAATGGCTCAAGCAATCGTAGGGGCTGATAGGCTGGAAACCTGTACGGTAAGCCAGCAGGCTAGAAATTCAGGTAAGAGTAGAATTCCTTCTTCTTTGGGAAGCCCCAGTTTTTGATCTTAAGGCCTTCAGCTGATTGGATAAGATCCCCTCCCAGCCCCCACATTATAGAAAGTAATCTGTTTTATTTCTTTACAGTCAACTGACTGTAAATGTCAATCACATCTAGGAAATACTCCACATAAATAACTAGGCTAGTGTTTGACCAAACAGCCATGTCATAATCCAGCTCAGCTGACACAAAAAATTTACCATCACGATGAAAAACGGGCACAGCAGCCAGAGGAGAGAAAATACAACCACCTGGTCATAGCCCATAAGAATGACTTCAAGGAACCAAAGATCTTTGTGACCGACTTAATACTGCACCATACTGAATAAAAGATATTTACAAATGTATTACATTATTTTATTGTTTACTTTTTTTTTTTTGCGGTTTTTGACCGGGGCTGAGTTTGAACCCACCACCTCCAGCATATGGGGCCAGCGCCCTACTCCTTTGTGCCACAGGCGCCACCCTATTGTTTACTTTTTATTAAGGAAAAAAGACTGCCCATTAGACTAGAACACAAAGCATCCTTAGAAAATTTTTATTTTATATTTATTTGAAAAACTATTTAGGCTTATTTGAGCAATGCTTTTTTTTTCTTACATATTGCTCTTCTACATATGTGAAAAGAAAAATATCTGTAAAAAAAAAAAACTTGAGTAAGATATTTTTAAAACTTCTTCACATCCAAAACCTAACTCTGCTGTATCGCTTTTGATTCAGAGCTGGTGATGTTCAGGTTTTTCCACAAATATTGTCTCTCACAAGTTTGGCTGATGCAACATTTTGTGGGAAGCTATATGAGAAAGAAAGCCATTGGGAGCTCTTAAGTGGCTTTTGCAATTATTTAGAGCTAGCCTAC
Source organism: Perodicticus potto (assembly GCA_963574655.1). Taxonomy (NCBI): domain Eukaryota; kingdom Metazoa; phylum Chordata; class Mammalia; order Primates; family Lorisidae; genus Perodicticus; species Perodicticus potto. Next base: position 28,931 of record CAUYRH010078946.1, read on the forward strand.
TTTTGACTCTTGCTTTGGGAATATTGCTAAGCTTACCTAATTCACCATCCTCCACAGCAATCTGAGTCCTACAGGCCTAGAAAATCCACCTGCGTTGTCCCTTGGGTGGTTTTCTAGGCCACTGACACCCAGTCTGCAAGTTCCAAGGCTGGAGTTCTGATTTATAGGTGTGTACCAGCAGAAAACACTGTTCATGGCCAACGCCTCGCTGAAGTCACATTCCTACGGCAGAGGTACTGAAATGTGGGCAAGAAAAGTGTATTTCAAATCAGCAAAACACATGTCTACCTAGTAGTTATTGATCTTTTGCTATGTGGTGGCCACTGCCCTGAGAGCCCACACGCTACTACATTCAATCCACACAACAGGTGCTGGTACCTTCCCATCTTACAGATGAGATAAGCAAGGATCCAGGATGTGAAGCAAGGCAGTGAATGAAGCCAGGCATGATCCAAGGGTGTCTGATCAGAGCAATGGCTCCTCCTCTTGGAGGAGAGGAGAGCAACCCGCAAGCCCTTCAAGGGTTTTCCTGTTAAAAGAGGTCTTATAGGTCAGGCACAGTGTCTCACGCCTGTAATCCTAGCACCCTGGGAGGCCGAGATGGGTGGATTGCTTGAGCTCAGGAGTTGGATACCAGCCTGAGCAAGAGCAAGGCCTAGTCTGTACTTTTAAAAAATAGAAATATTAGCCGGGTGCCATGGCAGGTGCCTGTAGTCCCAACTACTGATGAGGCTGGGGCAGGAGGCTCAAACAGGAGAGTTTGAGGCTGCTGTGAGCTATGACACCATGGCACTTTAGCCTAGGGCAACAGAGAGAGATTCTGTCTCCGGAAAAAAAAAAAAAGGTCTTAATGATCCTGCTAAAATTGATTGTGGGGTGTTTGAACTTGAAAACAGTGGGGGCCTTACAATGGAAGGGTGGAGTCTGAGGCAGTGAGCACCCCACCCCAGCACTGGCATTTCCACCTGTGTGCTGGCTGGGCCAGGTCTCTGAACATTATAGCTCCAAGGGGCTGTTACAGGGTGAAATGGGGCCATATGAAGAAGACCACAGCTGGCACACCTGGCCTGAAACAAGCCATGTTAATGTCACACGTGTGCGGAGAACTCTGGGGACTGCTTCTCAGCTCCCGTCTCTGGGCGTGGGAGTCCTTTGATGAGGAAATTGATACACACACCGCCCCAAAGGAAATAGCACTTCATGTCAGTAGTAGAAAAAAAATCAAAGTCTCAACTAACAAAAAGATTATTAATGATTTATTCCCCTGGATAAACATTATGAAAATCGCATCGATCTTAAAGATGATACCGGACAAATATTATACCTTTCAAAAAGCCTTTCAAATGGCCTTTGAGAAATTTGCTCACTAATGATACGGAGTATATCTCCCTGTCACCTGCTGAGTATCACCAGTACACTCCCTCTGACCTGAGAGTGACGAACCCTGCCCCCGCTGAGCACAGGGGGTACTTGGAGAGGTCTCAGACGGAACCTTCCTGTGATCGGCAGGCTTCATGTGTCCAGAAGCTGGAGTGTGGTGCTCGCCGGCCCTGACTGGTGGGAAGATCCCGTCACACCTCCTCAAATGCAGTCTTTATAAATCACAATGTCTCGCTTTAAAATTCTCAATATTTTCTCTCGGACCATTGACCATTTTCCCCTGACCCAGTAGGGTCCGGAGCCCAGATGTCTCTGTATAATGACAGCTAGAGGGAGTGTTTATCTCAGAACCATAAGGAAAAGCACGAGGATTTATTGAGTATATTGGAAATATGTAGTCTGTTCTACAGGTAAGTGTAAAGACGCGCTATGGTTTCTGGCGCTAGGGTCCAGTTTTCCACCAAGAAGACAATGTAGAGTGTTTCTTTTATGTTTATGCAAAGCTTTCTTGAGTCCTGTGTTTGGCTGTCATCTCTGATCCCATTCGGACCCTTTCTGGGAGAGGCCTCAGCTGTGCCTGGATAGCCACCCTTTCCCGTGTCTTCACCAACCAAGCACAGCTGGTGCCACCACTTTCCCAGTAGGTGTCCAGCGAAGGCCTGGCCTGCCTGCCCATCAAACCTCGGTCTTTTGGAACCAAGCACGCTGAACGTGCGTCAGTGCTCTCCCCCACCGAGGGCCCTGCTACCCCTTACTCAGCACGAGCCACCCCATGTACCCAGCACCTTCTCTCCCTCTTGTATCTGCCTGCTCTTGAAATATCCAGTGAGTCCCAGAGTAGGAAACAGAGACCTCGTTTTGACTCCTGGCAACAAGATCTTGGGCAAGTCACTTTGGGCAAAGAAAACAAAAACCCATTTTTCCTTTTTACTCTCACACTCAATACAGAGCACTTTTGTAACCAAAGGTGGGGAGGGTCCCCACGTGCCCAGCAATGCTGCTGAGGACACTAACTGGGTGTCTGGTAATTCATTTCTGACACTATGTACCCAGAGTCCCACAGGATTTCCTGAACCACAGATGCCAGTCATAAGCCCCAGGCTGTGACCTGCGTGTCTGTCCAACCCGTTCCAGATCAGAGGTTCCCAGGACCCCCTTCCCTGGGTTTGATAATTTGCTAGGACGGCTCATAAAACTCAGAGAAATACTTTGCTTATATGTAACAGTTCTTTAGAAAGGACAGACACTGGTTTACATCCACCCCATTATAAAGCGCACAGAACAGACAGACAAAGAGGCACACGGAGCAAGGTTTTGGGGGTGCACCTCCTTCTGTTCCGCAGTTTGGAAGCTCACCAAATCTTGTCATTTAGGAGCTTTTATGGAGCTTAATTTCCAACCCTTCCTTTTCCCAGAGGCCAGTTCCAATCCTCTAACCACTCAGGGAGCACATTACAACCCAGTGGGTATTTCTTGCCTTCCCCCCCTCCTTCAGGGGACACTCTGGTGCACATTCTATACCAGAGCCCCCACGGCCAGAGCAGTGGCCAGCTCAGCCCTGCATCCCTGGAGAGGCGTCTCCTTGCCCAGCTCACTGTCCCAGGCCCTCACTGGGGTTGCTGAGGCCACTGTCCAAATAAACTGTCTGCATGCCATCTCTTCTCTTTGGAACTGTTTTAGGGAAAAGCTAAGTAAGACCAGGACATAAGTGTTTCATATTTGGATTCCAACTGCAGAGACGTGAAGGCTGAGCCACTGGGCTAGGGGAAGTGTCGGAGGGAGAAGAGAGAAGGCGGAAGACAAGGGCTTCGCACAGACTCTTGGGAGCAACCGCCATTTATTGAGCAGGAGAGGGAGAAGTCCTCTGGTCCAGACAATGCCTCTTCCAAGACAGGACGTCAGGGCCCTTGAGTGCCAGACGGATTAGTGCGGCTTCTCCGCCTTGGAGACTTTAGGGACAGCCCATGCTGAGAGCTGCTTCTGAAGATTCGCAGTTGATCCAAATTACTGATCTGGAAAACAGGACCTGGTCCCTAACCTGTCCCCTACTGTTTCTTAAACAAACACAAAGCACAGTTCTGCCACCTGAGGCTGTTCACGGCCATTAATGGCAGGAGGTAAAAACCAAAGTAGGAATCCAAAGATTGCGAGGTTAACTGGACAGAAGTCCTGGAATCCCCGGTGCGGGCCGTTTCCACTGGGCCCACGCCTGCTCTCCTACCGCACTGACCTTCACTTCTGCAGGCGTCTCTGTCCAGCAGTGGTAGAAAGAAACCCCAGCAGGGTAAGAGGAAACCAGGAGGGAGGAAGGAGAGAGGCAAGAACACAGGCTCATCAACGTCCGCTCACTGGAGAGGCTGAGGGCGAGGAGGGCAGGGAAATACACTGACTTTGCATTTCCTCCTCTGGAGCCTCCGTGCGTGGAGGGCGCAGGATCCCGACGATACACAGGGAGAGACGGAGCCCACAGGGAGGACCAGAGGGAGCTCCAGGAGTCCGATGTCAGAGGCACCAGGTAGTGGATTAGAGGGAGTGGTGACACGGTAATGAAAGAGGCAGCAGAGATTTTCCAGATGAGAGGGACTTGTGGAGCGTGCTAGAGGACACAGCGGAGAGGAGAGGGGGGACATGCTGGAGACACAGAACCCATGTGAGGAGTCCGTGGAGTCCCCAGCACAAGAGACCTATCTCGTCCTTTTTCTGCACCACCCACACACACCACCACACAGGGTGTCTGGCAGATACAGTGGTTCGCAAATACTATTTGCAAATGAAAATAGCAGAAAAGAGGGGAGGGGAGGAGTGGAGAATTTGAGATACAAAAGAAGAGAAATGGGAGAGCTGCTGAATAGCCTCAACTTCTGCAGTAGAGTAGGAAAAAACTGTCATCTCCTCAAAATGTAGCAGATGGGAGAAATGCCGGAGGGCTCAGTGGCCGTGGGGAGGGTGTGGACACACCTCCTGAACCATATGCTAAGTAGAGCTTCCCAGCTGGGAGAAGGGGGTGGGGGGCAGGAGACACCAGCCCCAGAGACAGACGGCCCGATCACCCCCACAGTCTCAAACAGCCCCACTGCAGCTCTCAGGCACAGCACAGCAAAGCAAGGCCCCCCGTCAACACAAGAGGAATCTGTGTCCCACCACCCCAGGGTACAGCCCCTGATAGTGGCTGGGCAGGGGCTTCTGCTGGGGGCAGCTGTACACAGAGACCCCAAATATTCACATCCCCATATCTGTTTCTATCCATTCATTTGTGACCACCTAATGTGCCCTTTAGCAGGGAGCATGCTGATTCCTCCAACAGTGCACACACATTCATTATTGCGCAATTCTTTATATGAAAAAATCCAATGAGAAATCCATTAGAAGAAAGTTCAATATTACTTTTGTCAGTGAAAGAAAAGGAAGAACTATTTGAGGACTTACGTATAATTTCAACTGTTACAAATTTCTAAACGGTTACTTTAAAAAATGGTTTTAAAAGTTTTAGCACCTACTTACGTGAGCAAAGTTTCCAGTAAATCAATGGTGCCTATCAGGAATTTGAACAAGTGATACACTTAAATCTGAGGCACAAATTACTTGGCAGCTATTTTTTAAGCATCAAAAATATATATATTAAGAAAGATAATGCTCAAGAAAGCCAGCTCGATTTTCTTACTTCAAGTATGTCGTGGGTTTCTAGAACTCTTTTATCTTTCTGAAAGTTGTGTATTTTATAATTTTTCGCCAACCTTAAGCAATGTAAGAAAATGTAATACACATTTTTACCAAGTCCCATAGAGATGCCCCAAGGCCCCTCCACCTTGCTCCAGTGCACCATTCAGATGTGATGATCTATGTACACAGGGACGTGGACAAGAGGCAAGGAAGGAAACACGGTGCAAAGGAATCAGAAGGAAATGAACACAAAATGATGCAGATGTTGTGGGTCTGGCCAGACTGGAATAGAGCCCCAGGTAGGAGCCACCTGATGGGCCCAGAAGAGGCTGCAGGGACGGGGACTCTGAGGTGCATGCGCCAGCCAGGTCAGGTGGGGAGGGAGGCGTGGAGGCCTGTGACCCTGCCTGGGAGGCTGGATGGTGAGGTCTCATCCAGGTAAACATCAGCAGGGACAACTGAATTTACCCATCTCCTTTCCCCCCAGGGGACAGTCCTGCCAGGCTTTTGCAGAGTCTCCCTCCCTGAGACATTACCATGTGTCTCCCAGATATAAAGGGTTTCCATTTTAGAAGCTCTCGCTCTCATCCTGGATTTCAATCTCCTGAAATGCCACTGTATTCTCTGTTCCAACTGCGACCATAATGTGTACACGTCAGCCTTGTAAATCATCCACCCACAGATGCCACGTCTAAACCTGGAAATGACAGAGTGGGAGACGGTACCAGGCAATGGGAAAGAGACTCAGGCTCTGTCTTCTTTGAGCCACTGTCCAGCTGGGGGGCCTCCGGCTGCCCATATTTTTTGTCTGGCCTCAGATTCTTCATTTGTAAAATGAGAGGGTTTTACTCAATGATATTTAAGGCCTCTTCTAGCCAGGACATTTTTCATTTCTGAGATAACCAATACCTAAAATATTTAATTTAAATGCTGCTTAACATGATTGGATCAAAACCACTAGAATCCTATCTTCCTGAGGACAGGAATTATACCTACATTTTTCATGAGTATATCCCTGGCGCTGAGAGCAGACCCTGGCATGTAGTGGGGGCTAAATTAATATTAGATGGATGGACTAATGGATGGATGGAAGGTAGATGTATGGATAAATGGAAGGATGGGTGGATTGATAGACAAATTGATGGACAAATGGTTGGATGGATGGTAGATGGATAGATAGATGGACAAGTGGATGGATGGACAAATGGATTCATGGATGGATGGATGGATGGACAAATGGATGGGTGAGTGAACAGACAGATATATGGATGATGGAGGGATAGATGAGTGGTTGGATAGATAGCCTTCTAGGAACAAGCTGAAATCAAAGGCTCTATTAAAGACATTGTATATGTCACTAATTTAAAAATAAAATTCAGCACATTGTGAGGATTTAGCCCACCATGGGCCAAAGTAATTTAATAGAGGCACATTTAATATCAAAACTAAATGGAGGAGGCCCAGCTGGTGGTAGAGGCTCTGGGGCCTGTGCTCAAGGTAGGAAATACAGAGATAAAGAATCTAACCCCACCCTGGAGGAACAGGATGCCACCCAGGGCAGGATGACGCAAACCAAAGGAGAGCAGCGTGGCAGGTGGGCACTACTCCAGGCAGCACACAGTAGTGTGAGGTCACACCTTCCCGCACCATCTCACATATTCAGGGCATCACAGGCTACTTTGAATGTCTTCGGCCTTGACAGCCACATGCACTATACAGCAGCCTCTTCTGGAAGGCTCAGAGTGCAGGCATGTGATGACTCAGAGTTTTTTCCAGCCTCCAAGAAACAGCCCGATGTTACTGCCACCTCCGTCACAGACCTGGATCTGCCCATCTGAAGCAGCAGGTCACACACCACCCATCAGCATAAAACTGGACCCTTGTGCCCCCTGCCCAGCCTACCCTCAGAGCCGATGGAGGATGACCAGAGCCCAAGACTGGCAGAGGCTGTAACCAAGACCAGAGCCCAATACTGGCAGTGGCTGCAACCCTGTGCTGTGTGACAGAGCAGACCCAATTGCGTGAGAGAAGGGCCATTCATCACCTGTTATGAGGGTGCCTCTTTGAAACCTGTGTTCTCTCTCTGCAACAAAAAAATAGCCGGGCGCTGTGGCAAGGTGCCTGTAGTCCCAGCTAGTTGGGAGGCTGAGGCAAGAGAATTGCTTAAGCCCAAGAGTTTGAGGTTGCTGTGAGCTGTGACGCCACTGCACTCTACCGAGGGCAACATAGCGAGACTCTGTCTAAAAAAAAAAAGACAGAGAAAGTGCTCCCCCTGAAGACGCAGTACACAGCTAACATGAATGCAGTCCACTGAGGCCTCTTACCAGGACCAAGGCGTGTTTCACTCCATGCAGTACCAAGTTAATTATTTAGTGGCATGGAAATGCCAGTGGCCTGTGGGGGCTGAGGCCACTGAGCACAGCAGAGAAGGCCTCCTCTGAACTCCTCCTCAAAGCTAAGGACACTATCAGCACCTTGCCCCGGGCAGCCAAGGAGGACTGTCCTCTCTGCTCAAGTCAGGGCTCGTTTGGTTTCCCCACCATATGGACAAGGCAGGGAGCTCTTCTCCCTCCTTCATTCAGGAGGCGACAGGCTCAAGAGCTGGGCTGGACTCTGCTCCTTCTGATCCTGCCACAAATGGATTGCTTGCGGGGGGGGGGGTAGGGAAGAACAAAGGCAGGGCCAGTCACAAGCTGGTGGTCAGTGCCCCAGGGGGTCCAGCATGCCCTCTGGCCACCAGGCAGCAGGCTCAGGCAATGGGACCATCTCCCACTGCAGGGCCAGGGAGTTTAGATGGAGCCCAAGTGCTTAGAGTTTATAAACCAATAGGGAGAACATGTTTTACACGCATGAATATCCGGCCAGCTGCAGGAGCCATACACGGCCCAGAAGAGGTGGATCAAAAGGTATGTCCTTAGGGACCAGGACACAAAGGGGACGGCATGCCCAGGCAGTCAGGGAAAGGCTTCCTGGGGCAAATGGAGATGAGGTCGGGCTTGCTGGGCAGTTGAGATATTCCTGAAGGTCCGGGGAGAGGTGTGCCTAGCAATACATTGGGATCGCTGCTCCCATGCTGGTTGGCTAATAGCTGCTGCTGAAGCCTGCCCCCCAGGCTTCCTCCCACCTAGCCAGGAAACACATAATACCCAGAAACTCAGATTATTTTTTTAATATAGTGTCACTTTTGTCACCCAAGCTAGAGTGCAATGTCATCATCATAGTTCACAGCAACCTCAAACTCCCAAGCTCAAATGGTCTTCCTGCTTCAGCTTCCCAAGGAGTTGGGACTGTAGGCATGTATCACCACGCCCAGCTGATTTTGCTATTTTTTTGAGTCTCTCTTTTGCTCAGGTTGGTCTTGAACTCCTGGCCTTAAGTGAACTTCCCACCTCAGCCTCCCAAAGTGGTAGGATTACAGGCCACTGTGCCCAGCCAGCCCACATCTGTGATGGCTGTGAACTGACCTGTCTCTCAGAGAGCAGATGGTGTCCAGAGAGAGTGATGACTTATGTTTCTTGAGAAGGATGAGCAAGAGGCAACCACGGGAGCACTCCGGAGAAAATGGGCCTGGTCATAAGTCAGAGCTGGCAGTGGCCACATGAGATCAGACCTGGTGAGGACATCTCCCACAGTGCCAGGTCATGCCTGTTTCCAAGTGCCCGCCCCTTCCTGCATAGGAGGTTCTATCATGGGACACCATGAACATGGGACCTTCAGGGCTGGTGACAATTGCTGGCTGCACTAAAAAATCTGTAAAGATGGTTAAGATTTAGCATGACTGAATGCCTAAATGCTCCTTTTTATATGCCTATAAAAGTGATATCGTCAAAGCAGAGCCTTGGGACGATTAATCTGCCTACAGTCTTTAAGGACTCTAGCCAAGGCTATTTGTCCAGGCCCAGAGGTGCGGCCAGAAGGCCTAAGTCAGGTCAGCTATGGCTTTGACAGGGGGGGAGGAAGGCTGCAGAAGCAGTGAGCTGCAAATGGGGGGAGAGGAGCAGGGAAGACCAAAGATGCTGGGTTTTATTTTGAATAAGCTGAGTTAGAAGTAGAGGTTAGCTTGGAACATGGACATGAAGGCAGGGCCAGCATGCTTACTTTAGCTTGCGAATAGGGCTCACACCTTGTTCACTGTGAGAGCCTGGACTTTCAAGGACAGAGATACCTCAATAGAAAATCCAAGGGCGATTAAAAGAGGTCTTTGGGGCTGCCTGCCCCAAGAAGACAGAAAACAAAAGGGACCCATGGGAGATTTGTCAGTGGAGTAACAGGAGAACTGCAAATTGGTTTTTGCTGCCAGCTGTAACCACCATGAGCTCCCCAGGATGGGCAGAGCCAGCCCCCCCTAGTGCTGCAGATGGGTCTCCCCAACTCTGTGGCAGCAGCCAGCCCACCGGCTGCAACAGATGGACATGGTTTAACTCCTCTCCCTCTATCTTTCTCATGCCCCTAGGCCTCTGTGACTGGACCAGGTTGGCAAGTGGCCGGGAAGATTCACCAGGGATTCAAATCTTTCCTTGTTGTACCTCTGAGTCAGATCTTGAGATTCATCCAGGTTTGTGGGGACCCAAAGGCCAGAAAGGCTGTGACTATTATGACCTTTCTAGAAAACTATCTTTCTGTGCATTCTGAGCCCAAGTTTAGGAGCTGTCTAATGTGTTGATTGAGATAGGACACATGGGCAATCCCATGAGGAATTCTCCAGAAGCTTCTGAGTTGCCCTCTCCACCCACAAAACCCCAAGTAGATGGCTCCATCAGCAAGCAGACCTCTGAAGTCACAGACCATTTACAAAGGAACTTTGGCGCTAATACGGCTTTGGTGCTACAGCAAAGAGCAGCAGAAACCTCAGGGAAAATTCAGAGAGAGATTAGATCGGGAGGCTTTCTTCTTATCTCTGGGTGATTTGAGAAGCTGGCTGCTACCAGAGGGCTGGCTTCTGGGAGACTTTAGCTCCTGGGATTTCAGAGTCTGGACCCTGGCCCAAGGGCACCCTGGGAAATTCCCTGAAGGAGGCGCTGTGGAGTGACTGTGGTGGGAGGGCTGCCCTCCCCTGAAGCCTCTGCTCCCACTCAGCCTCACAACTCCTCCCAATCACAACCAGCCACAGCCCTTCCCCTCGTAGAAGTGGGTCAGATCACGCAAAATGGAAACATTCCTCAGAAGGTTGCCTGGGCCTCCTGTGACCAGTGGTATATCCTGCCCCTAAGTGGGCAGCAGGGACCTCAGTGCTTGGGGAGGAGTCACTGGTCCTGGCGCTTGGCATGACCCCTCAGGGCATGATGGCCCACTGGGAGCAGAAGCCACACTGCTGTGAGGGACATTTCCCAGGTTAGCTGTTGGGCCCCTCACATACCACTCTTATTTAATAAGTAAGGAAATGAATTCTCAGGGAGATTCAAGCTCATAAGGACCAAGTCCATGTTCTACCCCAAATCTATGTGACCTTTGTAGAAAGAGCCCAGGAACAGAGGAGGTGGGGCACCTGGCTTTGGGACCTCCAAGAGTTAGTACTGTCCCAAAACCAGGTAGAGGATACAAAATTCTGCCCACTCAAGGACTGTTCTTGGCAGTAAAGTCCAAAGTAGGGTCAACGACAGTCAGCTTCCCATACCATAGCCCTGACATACCCAGGAAGGAAGGGGATCTGTAATCCATTTGCACTTTCCAGAATCTTCCCTGACCCCAGGTAGACTTTATGCCATCTGCTTCTCTCTCCAGGATCATGGATTTGACATAGGAAGAAATTATGTGGGTAGTAACTCAAAGTTACCACTCACATCGCTTTCTCCCACAACCTGGTCACTGCCACCTCCAGCTCTGTCTCCTGTCCCTACACCCCTGAGCCCTTCTTTGGTGGCCTTGGACTTACCCCCAGGTCCTTTTATAACTCAACCACAAAGATTTCTTTCATAAAACCCAAACCCATCTCCAGGGCCTTCTCAAGAGCAGAACACTATACCACCTTGAGCACTTGAGGTCCTGGGCACCTGTGCCCAGCTGCCCTCTGCCCATGGCCAGACTTGCCCACCGAGGCTGCAGGCACCACAGATGGAGGAGGAAGCAAGGAAGAATTTCTCTCAGCAGAATCTGCTCTCTCAGGGAGGCGGGGGCTCTCGGTGGCTGTGATGCCTCAGCAACTTTTATAAATAATTATCTCAATGGCATGCCTCTCCCCGAGAGTTGTCAGGATCAAAAGAACAGCTTTACTCAGGGGGAAAGAACAAGGGACAAAAATTGTCAGGATAAATACAGCCAGTCGGACAGTGTGGCTCTGCTGAGCTGGAGCTTTTTGGATTTGGCTTTGTTTTGTTTTTTCTTTTCTCTTTACTCAGATGCTTAGAGGAACTTCTACGGGCACAAACGTCTCCTCTGTGCAGGGGAAGGGAGGGAAGGGGCCGGCGGCTTCCTGCTGAAAAGTCCACCAAGGTGGACACTAGGCCTGAGCTGTCAGAGAGGAAATAGACGTTCCCACTGGTACCAGCCCTACACTCCCATGGACTATTCCGGTATCTGACCTCTGCTCTAATCATGTCTCCGCAAGCCACAGATGGATGTGCCACACAGGTGGGCAGACTCAGGGCCACACAGGAGGTCACACAGCATGACAATCTGAATGGCAGTCATACCCCCCTGTTGGGGCATCATCCCAGGGAGAGCATCTGGACATGTCAGGGGCCCTGTCGCCAGATGCAGACTAGGATTGCATTTACCTCTGGCTGTCTAAGTTCTGACCAGGAGGGCCTTCCTCTGAGAACAGGAACAGCTCCAGAAGGAAATTCTCCTCCCTCAGCATGGGAGGGAAATGGGTTAAGCCCCTGCCTCTGGGTGGCACATGTCTGTCAGGGATGACAGTATTCAACAATAACGTTCTCCATGAAGTTACCAATACATAGATGGCTATTAATAAAGCAATGCATATTCATTGAGCACGTGCTACATGCAAAGTACTCTCAATGTAATATGAAAAAAGCATAACACAGCCATCCGATTCATGAAACACGCCTGATCAGTCCTCACAAAGCTCTCCACTCATTTCTGTTCATTCACGCGTTGACTCCACATTTAATCGCATCAGCCAGTTAGACCCCAGCACTCAGAAGGCACCCAAGAGATGCTGGGACTGGTCAGATGCGGTATCTAGCCTCACAGGGAATGCACTCTAGAGGGCAAATAGGAGCGATGAAGCCCAGAAAGCCACCGTGGACGCCCAGGGCAGGGCCTGAGTTCCAAACAGAGCCTGGGAGTCTTCAGCAGGAGTTTAACAGGTGGAAGAGGGAAAAGATAGCCTTCTACGTAAGGATAATATTATAATTGCATTTGGGAGGAGAGTTGCAAGCCCAGTAACAAATAACTGGCCATAAAGGGTATTATGTGATAAATGTCAAATAAGTGTTTCTGACAGTAAATGCCAGGCAAGTTAGAGAAAAAGGCCTGTTCAGATCTGGGTGATCAGGAAGCATACAGGGAGAAGGGAGGTCATTAACAGAATCTTACTTTTGCAAGGCTTTCCTGGGCCGATGCAGAAAGGGGGCTGTGTTCCAGATACAGGACAAGGTCAAAAGAGCCCACTGTTAGACCACACAGAACTCATGGCCAGACTCAGGAGTTTAATTTTGGAAATGGGTTGCCTTGAAACATTAGGTGGGAGGGAGAGGCTTAAAGAAAGGAGCATTTGCCCTATAGAAGCAGGTCAGAGGGTCCATTTCTGGGCTGGGGGAGTGGGTGGTGCGGGAAAGGCAGTCCAGGCCGTCCAGGCAGGGGAGGGAGCATTCCTCTCCCTGCATCTCTGTAGAATGCCCCCTTCTTCCCACAGTCCGCTGATGACACTTACTGATGACGTTTGCTGCTCTTTACTCAGACCCAGGTTTCTCTACCAAAACCAAATGGAAACATCAAGTCTCCAAAACACAGCTTATCTCGAAAATACCATTTTCCACTTTCTCTCTGCAGGTGGCAAGGGCTCCCATCTTCTTCCCTCATTGCTCGGAACACTTTCCTAACCAGATACTGAAGGTTTTGGAGCTTAGATGACCACCCCTCGTGCCTTGTGTGACCACAGCCCACGGCCAGGAGGCCAAGCCCAGCGGTTGCTGAGGGAGGTCATGGAGGAGACAGCAGCAGCATTCGAAAAACCTGTGGCCGAACTTAGCAGAAAGTAATAAAGTAGGAAACGAAGATCACATTCCCCAGCAGCCGCTGTTGGCACGTTAATGCATTTCCTTCTGGTTTGTGTTAGTGTCTATAGCACTAATACCACGGTGTGCACACTTGTGTATTCTGACTTTCCGCAAACGTTGTACCATAGGTACAAAGGCCCAGAGCCCTTTCCACCTCTTCACCTGCGTCACTCCGACTCACCCTTGGTAGCTCAGCTGAAATGGCATTTCTTCCAGGAAGACTTCCCTGACCTCCACATCACACACTCCTGTCCTAGGGGCTGCCTTAATCCAGCACAGTCCTTGCTGACAGCTAATTTTCCGGTTCTGTGAGGACCAGGGGGGCAGAAATTGTCTGTTTTGACAATTGCATGTATCCTCTATGCCTCCTCTAGGTTTCGGTGCATATCAGGTATTCAATAAATATTAGTGAGATAAATGGATGTCATTCTTTATAGACATTATTTTTTTAATTAAATCATGGTTGTGTACATAAATGCAATCATGGGGTACAATGTCCTGGTTTTATATACAATTTGAAATATTTTTATCGAACTGGTTGACATAGCTTTCGTGGCATTTTCTTAGTTATTGTATACAGACATTTATATTCTACAATTAGTAAGTTTCACCTGTACCCTTCTAAGATGCACTATAAGTGTGGACCCACCAATTACTCTTCCTCTGCCCATCCTCCCCCCTCCCCATCCTTCCCTTACCCCTTTCCCCAAATTCTTGTGCTGTGATTGGGTTATAGCCTTCATATGAAAGCTATAGATTAGTTTCATAGTAGGGCTGAGTACATTGGATACTTTTTTTTTCCATCCCTGGGCTACTTTGCTAAGAAGAATATTTTCCAGCTACATCCAACTCTTAATGGACACCTAATATTTTATTGCAAGGATTATAGCATAATTAAACATTTTGAATAACAATACAATGCCATGGTTCAACCATCACTGTTGGACAATGCTTCACTGTTAACTCATTAATTGCTTGTCTTCCCCATTAAACTGTAAATGCCACCAAAAGCAGAAGCCACTTACTTTCCATTCACCACCGTGTCCCTAACATCTAATACAGTATTTAGAGTGCAACAGATCTAGATATTTACTAAATAAATGATTTAAAGAATGAATGAACGTTGGGATTGTTTCCCATGCATCAACATTATAAACAACACCGACAAACATTCATGTGCATGCATCTCAAACAAACACAATTATTGAGTCAAAAGATGTAAACATAAGGCTTCTAATACATGTGTCCACATTGTTTTCATCAACAGCACTACAGACTTAGTCTTCTATCAGCAGTCACCATGTGAGAGGCTATTAATAGTCCTCGACCTGTTGAAGCACATTAAAAGGACATCTTTTAGATATTTTCTAATTTGGTAGGTGAAAATACTATCTCATTTTTGTTAATTTACGTTAATCTTATTTAACATTTTTAATGTGTTCCTTAGTCATTGATATTTCTTATTTTTATTTATTTTTTGGGGGGGCCAGGGCTGGGTTTGATTAATCTTATTTAATATTTTTAATGTATTCCTAGGTCATTGATATTTCTTTTTATTTATTTATTTATTTATTTTTTGGCGGGGGCTGAGTTTGAACCCGACACCTCCAGTATATGGGGCTGGCACCCTACTCCTTTGAGCTACAGGCGCCGCCCAGTCATTGATCTTTCAAACAGCCTATTTACAATCTTCCTCCATTTTCCTACTGGGCTCTTAATATTTTTGTGATGTAGATACGAGCTCTTCAGATCCTTTATTCTTAGTCTTTTATAGTTGTAACATTTGCTGTTTCATTGTAGAATCCTTTTGATGCGCTGAAGTTTTTAAAAATATACATAGCAAATCCGTTGCTACTAATTTGGTCACTTTTATGCCTAGAATGCCCTTTATCGTTTAGGGACAAGCACTGATGTACTTCAGTTTTCTTCTAATTTTAATATGGCTTGATTTTTTTCCCCCTTTAACATGTTTGCTGGTATAAAGCAAGCTTCTAAACTGCTTTTATTTTTCTGAAAGAACAAGCCATTTTTGCTAGCAGTATTTATTCAGAACCCCCCCCCACACACACACACACACACCACCTGCACGAGGATCCATATTTGGCTGTTCCCCACAGTAGGTCTCTCGCCATCAGCCGCTGTACCATCTTGGTCAGTAACGATCTATGAACATGTTCTAACATGGCCAAAAGCCCCTCATTCACTCCTCTGTTATGTTCTTAGATACTTCCACCTATGTTTTTTCTAATTCAGATAAATTTAAAAATTGTTTTGCCTTTTCCTCCCTCTGAAAAAGTCAGAGTTTGGGGGAAAAGTTAAACAGTTCACGTGGGAAGAATTCCCAAGTTCATGAACTCCTGTTTTCTCCTTGTCCTCTTTTATTAAGCCTCTTCCGCCACGTGCTGGGCTTCGTCCGGAGGGGGCAGGAGGGCAGGGGGAGGGAAGGCACCCCCGGCTCTAGCTGGCACTGGGCCTGTCCTTTCCACCAGGATTTTCTCTGCTGGAGGCAGAAGTGTGCCCACAGTGGCTTTGAGGACTCCAAGGCTGCAGGGCTCGCTGACACAGCTTCCTCTATGAGACCCATACAGCAATTATTCAGCCAATTTACAGCCCGAATGAACATTTTCATCTGAATTAATTTGGTAAATTGGGCCAAAATGAAGATGAGAAATAGGATGTAGAAAGTAGCAACATCATGGCATATTACAAAAAAAAGAAGAAGGGAAGGGAAAGGGGGGGAAAAGCACCTATAAGCATGAATCTAATCTCAGCCCTACCACTTCCCAGCTATATGTAGATAAACAGAAACATCATTTCCCCTCTCTAGGCCTCAGTTTTTGCATTTATGAATAGGTTGTACCAGATAGTCCTGAAATTCCTTTTGTTCTCTGAGGTCCTACCAGCCAATCTGGAGACTGTCATGCCTACATCTGCTTCCCGATTAGCTAATTTTGGCAGACCTCACTCACTGGCCCCAATTCCAGTTATATAAAATACAATTTAATTTCTGCGTTACTATCTGTGACTTTAAAGTCGAACCTAATGTCCCAGACTCCCAGGAGATGAGACACCTGTTAGACACAGAGTCAGATTCCTGGGGCTTGTCCCCCAGTTGTAAAGGTAACGTGAAGACAGAATCTGAGGACCCTCCAGTTGGCTACTGATCTTTGGGATCAAGGCTGGATGACAATGGCCCTGGCCGTGGACCCTGCAAGGATGCTGGTGGCCTCTGAGAGTCAGCCTCCACACCCCTACAAAGCCTACAGTCAGATCTGCGGACAGTTCCAGGAGAAAGACCCATTCCCCCCGTGCCTGCTGATGCAGGGGTGAGTTCTCATTCTCAGACACCAACCCAAGGAGACAAGGCTTTGCAGGGGGCCCACCAAATGTGCCGCTGGCTAAAATAAATAAAGTCACTGACTCCCCTACAAGGCTCAGTTGTACAAAACTAAGGGAGCTAGATAGCAGCTGGATCCACAGAGGTGGGACTGATAAGAAGCCCTGCCCTGTCCCTGTCCCAAGACCAGAAGCATCTAGAAAGGCACAGTCAGACTGCTCTGAAGATAAATCTCAGCTCACCACTCACCAGCTGTGCAATATTGGGCACGTTATTTAACCTCTCTGAGCCTCCATTGCTTCACCTGTAAAATAGGTATAATTAATCAAATGAGCTCCCACAAGTGAAGTGCCTCATACATGGAAATTAATCAGTGAGTATTATTTTCTTCCTTCCTTTTTCCCCAACCCAGAAACTAGGTAGAGATACAATCAAAAAGCAATTGATTATGACATAAATGTAATCATCTCTTACATCTTTTTTTTTAAACTAGTGAACAGAAACGATAGTCACAACACAAATGGATCGGTGGACATGACATCCTTTATCAACTGAAAAGTGTTGTGAAAAGGTGAGGTCCAACTGCCATTTTTACAAAGTGGAGACGAGAACCTGTCTAATGATCCCCCCAGAGCCTGCAGTTGCTGTGTGGCGGCGTAAGGGGTCATTTCATGGTAATTAGCACCCAACTCCCATCATTACTACAGATCCGGCAGCCTGCTGGGTCTGGAGAGCAGCCGCTCTGTCTGCTGATGCTAAGAACAGTGCTCCCGCTAACCTCCCCCTGGGGTGCTCTCCATCACGGGGCAGCCAGCAGATGAGCTATTTTCTTGCCTGGCTTTGCCTGTCACAGCTGGGCAGCTGCCTTGGGGCTGGAACAGGGGACTCTCCTGGCCTGGTGTTCTTTCACTGCAATGTTATTTTCCAGGAAAACATGATCAGGGGTTGAAGATGCACTGCCTGATTCTCTGAGAAAAATTAACCGTAGACACTGCGCCCTTTGGGTTCCCACATCTCAGCACCTGCCATTCCCAGGCGGGAGGGTGCCTTCTCCCAGAGCCTCCAGGAGGGCTCCTCATCCACCCTGAGACTCAGTTCCAGGCTTAGACGTCTCTCCTTCCAAATTCACCACGCCATGTGGACTCGGTTTCCACGGCCTCTTCCTTGCGTGACCGTGAGGTCCTGAGGTCAGGGGCTGCACCCTGCCTGTGTTTGTACCTCCAGGGGCAGGCTCACAGTAGGTTCTCAGTTCAAAATGAGTTCAATAGATCTGAACTCCATCAAATGACCACGTGCCAAGGACCTGGAGCCACCTGAGGACTAACTTTGGGGGTGAGGAGGACAGTGGGAGGGTGTGAAGCTTAGGGGCACCCACCTCACCCTGGATGCCACCCCAAGGGTGGGCCCAGGAACATCCTGAATTTTGACTTCTTCTACTTATAGTGGCCATATTTTTCTAAAGTAAAATTTGGAAAATGGTATCCTATTCAAGGAATTCATTTTACCTAAATGAATACCATCATAAGAAATCAACGGAGCCTTATCAAATCCATCACCTGTGCCACACTGCCAGGAAAAGCTTCTACATGGAACTAGGGGAGATGGGTGCTGAGCTTCAGTGGGCTGTGCAGTGACAATCCTAAGCAAAGCCAGGGAGTGCTCCACTGGTTAATGTACTGCGCAGTGGCCACAGGGCTGCCAGCTGGGAGGGGTCCAGGCAACCCTGCAGACCAGCCCTGGACAGTGGGGCCATGAAGAGTTAAAGGCTCCTGAGGACCCCCCTCCCAGTGGGTCCTGCTCGGTTGGCTAGGCATCAGTTTGATGAAGAGAAGGACGTCCCCAGGAGGTTGTACTGAGCACACAAGAGTGGACCAAGACCCAGGGAAGTCAGGGACCACACAGGACCCCTGCCCTGGACTTGGACTTCCGTCCTCCCCTCCCAGGAGAAGAGAACATTGGCTTCCTGCTCCTAAGAATTAACATCCCTTTGTGCAAAATTTTGTTTGGGGGTTAATTGGGAAAAGAACACATAGCATCTTCTTGCATCAGCCCATCCTGCTGTAAGGAGCTGCAATTGACTTGGGAGGGGCTCTGGAGGAGTGAGTCGTGCCTTTGGGTTCCAGGCTCCTAGCAGACACTTCACTGTTCCTCAGATATGCAGGGCACCAGGGAGCCCGGGGGGAGAACGCTCACAGCCCCTGCAGCCCCCCAGCCAGCCTCCTGGCTGAGTACCAGCCGACCTGGCCAGCAGGGCTCCCAGGCTGACAAACACCCAGCAAGGGAGGGGGCTAAGTCCTTGTCATGGAGAGCACGCGGTCCCCACAGCTAACGTGCTTAGGAGGGTACGTGGCGGGCATGCGGGGAGCTGCAGGCCCCAAACGTGTGCACTGGCAATAGCTCTTGTCTCCTCTTCCCAGGTGAGTCCCAGTCTCTGTTCCCCACTTGGCACTTTCTCTCCTTGAGGGGGGAGCCCCTCTATCCTCCCACCTCTCTGCATTTACTGAAACCCTTCCACGGAGGATGAAACTTCAGTCCATACAACAGGTCCTGTTTTGCAGCTGCCAGATCTTCCCGCATCAGCTGCCTGCCAGGCTGACCTGCTCCCGGGACCCCCTGTACTACGCTTCTAGCCTGCCCCAACTTTCCACAGCCTTTGTGATCTGTCTGACTGGCATCCCTTCTGCTAAAGCCTCCCCTGACGGCGGCCCTGCAATTCCCAGCCCCTTTGACCCCCAGTGTTCCCAGGTGAGCTTGCTGCTGAGCTTCCCAAGTAAGCCTCAGGCCTACTCCGTTCCAGAGTCCGCCCAGTTCCCTTTGAATCTCAGGCAGCCTGTCACCATGTCTCATCTACCTTAGGATCAAGGTTCTTATCACAGTGATGCTAAATTGACAATTCACTGCTGAATTACTAAGAAGTAACTAAGTTTAGACACATGCCTGCAAATTACAGAGTTAGCAACAATCTTACAACTAGCTTATCCACCCCAGCCACCTCATTTCAGACTTTAAAAGACTCCAGCTCAGGGAGGGCAAGTGATTGCTATTAGTCACACAGCAAGCCAATCATTATGAAAGCAATATTGATTTCTCTGCACGCAACAGGCCTGAAAGGCAGGCATGAACACCAGCGCTCACACAGGAAAAGAAAGGACCGTGCAGCCGATGGCAAGCTTCTCTGCCCCTCCAGGGTCAGTGGTGATGGAACTTGGGTACCAAGAGTTAAAGAAAGGTTCTGAGAGCATTTGGTTCACGGCACTGCTGCCCACCATCTCCACACCCTTGCCATCTCTCTTGCAATCTTGTTTCTGTTTGCTTTCCTACATACTCAACCAATAAGGCCCAACAGAATGCTGCCAGTGGACCCACACACTAAGGCATCTGGGCTTTGAGTTCCTGAAGACCCACAGAATGTGGGCGTGAGAACAAGGGTGGGAATGTGCTCCTGTCGCAACCCTGGCTTCCAGCCGGGTCCTCCGTTAAGAACTGGGCTCCCTGGGAGGCCAGAGGAGGAAGGGCAGCAGGCTGAGCCTGAGGAACACCTTAGGCTTCTGGCTTCTTCCCGTGAGGGGAGCTCCGGGCACGAGTCCCTGATGGCTGGGCTGGTCCAGTTGGACTGTAGAACAGGAGGAATCTGAAGCCCCGCATGAAGAAGGCTCCAGCCCAATCTGCAGCTTGTGCTGAGGAGCTAAATGACACGTAATTCAGTTAGAGAAGAAGGAAGCAAACCTCATCACAACAGTTGAAAACACAGAAACAACAAATAAACAGCTGCTTTGAGCTGGCAACAAGGAGGCCAATTTGATCTTTGCAGAAAGAAAAGCGCCATCCTGCATGTGTGTGTGTGAGCGTGTGCACGCTTGTTCCTGCGTATGTAGGGAGGGGCTGTGCTCTTCAAGGAACTGCAGCTGTGAGCAGCCCAGGAACAGCGGCAGGCAAGTTCCCGGAACAATTTGCGAGATTAGAAAGACATCACCCCCAGCACAAAGACGGGGCCCAGCTCTCAACACCGATAGGCTGCACATGACCCCAGGCCCCCACCAACCCACACTCCACCTGTTGTAGCAGGGATATGGGGGAAATACGTGGACTCTGAAAGCCAAAAACTCCGGGTTTGAAAATGCACCATCCTCCCTGCCCCCAAGCTCCTCAGCCATAGGTGAATGAGAGACAAATGTCACAGCTTTTCCCAGCCAATGTGCACTAAGCAACAACCTCTTGCAAAGCCACGAAGTACCAACCTAAAATTGGGATCCCTGGACCTACCCCAGACTTGGTAGGTTAGAATCTCCCAGGGTCCTATGAGTCTGTGTTTTAACAGGAACTGCAGGTGATTCTTTTGCACCCCAAATTTGAAATACTCAGTGGCATATTGTCTCCAAGAGCATCATTTAGCACTTACTATAATAATTCCACAGGAAAAAAACTAAAACACAAAATCTCAGCAGCATGAAACAATAGCTCTCTCTTCTCCCAGATGAGCAGAGCTCAAGTTCAAGCTACAGGCCTAAAAGTGCTGAGGGGTTTGGAGATCTGTTCCACATCCACTCATCCCCGGAGGCCCGGCTGAGGGCACGACAACTCTTCCCACTGATGTGGCAAAGATTGAAGGAGGCAACATGGAAACACACAGCCTCTTGAGGCCACATGTTAGACCAACTGGGCCTGCTGTCACTCCACACTCAGTGTCCAAAGAAGATGGCACAGACAGGCTCAGAGTCAAAGGAGGGTAAAGAATTGGGGCCAACTGTTCCTCCCAGATTCTTATTTTCTTCCTTAAGAAAAGACCCTCGGTTCTCAATTATCCTATCTGTAAAATGGGTACACAGTAATCTCCACTCCATGCAAGGATGTGACAAGGTAATGTATGTGATAGCGATTTCTAAAGACTATGGGATGATGTATTCATTAGCTGACCTGACTGTTATTCTTAGAACATGAGCACCGAAAGGTGGAGGAGGGGGCAGAGCACACGACCTCTCCGAGTTCTCCAAATCTGTATCACAAGGCCAGGTCATGTACCAGTGCACAGCACTATTCATCTACTCACCCCACCTGCTCTCATGATCTCGGCACAGCAAAGAACACAACAGGAGCCCACCCTTTTGAAGACTCAGGTCTTCCTAGTGGAGAGACTACAGTGACATCTCTAAATGCCCCAACCACATGATTTTTTCACTGCACACATTACTCCAACATCCTGGGCACTTGCAGCTCATCTGTCCCCAGTTAACGTTACCCCACTGCTCCTGAATACTTGTAACCATGTGGGGCTGCAGGAACAGACAGATCCCCGCTGGTCTGTTATCACTCTCGGGATGTCCAAAGTGCTGCTAGCACATTTGATAGAGGCCTGTTCTGTTTGATGAATTCGTTGTGGTCCCCATGAGTTTTGTCGTGAAGAGCTCTGCCTGGTACCTTAGTATCAGGGAAGATGCAAGCTGATGCTGTGATGTCTTTGTCCCAATACATTAATCCTGATAGGCCACTGATGCAGAATCACGGTTCAATTGTTGACCATGCCTGGTCCACGTGATCTGTTACTGGGCCACTCAAGGCTACTGGCACCCATGCACTTGAAAACATGTGCACCCATGTGCTCTGGCTAACGAGGACCCTCGTGTCTGCATTATGCCCAGTTCGCTCAGTTCCCCTAGCTTAGGTGTGAAGCCTCCCTGCCCATCTATGTCTGCAATGTGCATCTGAGGTGTGGACATCAAGCCGGCATCCAGCCACTCACAGCGGGGACATGTTCTGAAGCACCAGGTCTCTGCCATCATCCCCTCACCCTAATGATGAGACCTGTTGAGCCTCCCCCAAAGCTCCTCTCAGCACAGGTATTCAAGGTACCAATGTGCTGGGACAAAGATTCACATGTCTCTGGGATGGAGGAGGATGTGCTGAAGAAAAAGACACGCTTTTTGCATGTTTCCCAATATATTTCCCAGTGGGACATTTTTGTCAGTCTCACCTACAGCTCAATAAGCTTTTTCAATCTCCAAACTTAAGTATTTGGCAAACCTAAAAAAAAAAAAAACCTGTATTATTTCTTTATTTACTGCTGCCCCATCTGTTCACTCTTATCCTTCTGGAACTCCTACTGTTTACATGTGAAGTCTCCAAAATCCGTCTCCTGACTATCTCATTTCTCCTCACAATTTCCAACTCTTCCTTTTTTGCTGTCTCGTTGAGATATTTCTTCCACTTGATCTTCTATGTCACTGATTTATTTCTTGAGAGTTACCATCTCCTTTAATTCAGCTACCAAATTTTTCAACTAGCAAAACAAGACTTCTAGCTCCAGGAATTACTTGTCATGCTGTGTTTCAACCTCCCTGGGTGTTCTAGTTTTATAGTTGCTATAGTCAGGATGTTTTCTCTGTGTCCGTGAGTAGTGTCCCCAGCTCTGGTCTTCTGGGGGGTTTCCTTCATATTTGCCTGTGGGTCCTTGCAGGCTGCAGAGTTTCTGTGGGCAATGGCAACCCAGATAGCTGTGGGTCCTGGTGGTCAGCCACCAGCCCCCCTCTTCGTCCCTTGGAAGCAGGGGCAGCAGCCTCTCAGCTGCTGGGGCAAGGAGGTATGAAGCCCAACCCCACAGCCACCAGAAGTTTCTCTTGGTTCAGGTAGATTAATCATATCCACCTGCTACTTAGACTCTTCCCCCAAATATCTAATATTCATCCAAAAGAGAACTCAGGTTTTCATAAGAAATCTGATTCCCCTTCCCACGATTCTCCTCCTTTTCCAATGCCCAAACCTCCGGGTTCTCCTTGAGTCCGCAGCTTCTCCCACCAAACACATCCCAAACCCCCAAGTCTTCTTGATTATCCCAAGTCCAAGTCCTACATTTTCCTAGCTGGGTCCACAGTAATTAGATTTTCTCACTATTCTGTACAGTTGTGAATTTTGACTTCCTACTTCTAATTATTGATTCAGGAATTCAGGCATTCAACAAATATGTATTAAGCACCTACTGTATGCCAGGCTCTGGGTTAGATCCTTGGGAAATAATGGTGAACAAATCATGCCCTCTGCCTTCGAGATGCGTATTGTATCCAGGCAGAAAAGCATACAGGTTAACAAGGAGTACTGCACGGAAGGCCGAGGCAGTGCTGGGGGCAAGGGCTGAGGATTGTAGGGACACGAGGGACAGATGCACTCCCCAGACCCGTGTCAAGAGGGCTGATTCCTCCCTTCCTCTCTCCACCATTGTTTAACTCTCCCCAGTCAACGTGAGTGAGTTGCCGGGAGCCTTGCCTCTTCCCTGACTCACTCTCCTGGGTGTTTCCCCACCCCTCTCTCCTCTCCTCCATCTGTCTGGCTCCACCCCCTTTCCCTGACAGCTGCTACAAAACCTTGCTCTTCGCAGCCCAGGGAGGATGACTGAGAGGCCCAGCCTTCTATGCTCCTGCCTCCCCCTGCAGCTGAGGGACCACAGGTGAAGATCCTGAATTTTATCCATCTAAATCTCTTCCCCACTCTGCCAGGGTCATGACCTCAGGCATCTCTCTGGACCTTCTTGGGTCTCAGTTTCCTCTTCTGTAAAACGAGTAAAATTAGAGACGAGAGCCCTTTTGGAGAAGAGGGTCTCATCTAGACTTGACATTCTATGAACTTATAAAACTGGCTTATTGTGAGTTTAATGGAATATAAGGCTTTTATGTTGGTGAAATCAAAAGATGGACATTATGGCTGCCTTCAGACTGAGACCTGTCTCGTGCCCTAGAGCAGTGACTGCACATGAGCTTTGCAGGCCAGTGGCGTCAGCGTCACCTTAACACTTTCTGGAAATGGGCTTGCTGAATCAGAATCCACACTTTAATCCAACTCCAGGAAAAATCAGAAGATTCCTGAGTTAGAGATTGAGAGGCACTTCCCACAGGGACCTGGCCCAAAGAATCAAAGGGAGACAGGTTCCAGTTTCAATAGAAACAACTTTTTACTCTAGAACAAAGCTAGAATGGGATTTCCAGAAGGTGGTAGAGGCTCTGCCAGTGGGCTCAAACATAAAGAAAACAGACATTTCTCAGGGAAGCTGTGCAGGAGAATGGAGCTCTGCGGGAGTGTGGATGTGACAGCCTGCAGGTGCCCTTCAACTCTGAGATAGAAGGTTTTTAATTCCACCGCTGCCCATTGCCTTGATTTCATCCAGGGTAGCAGTGGAGCCAGAATACTACTCTACTTCACTGGTCTTGAGATAACATTACCATTACCAAGCATGGATGTGATGGTGGGAGGGGGCAGAGTGAAGCAGAGGAGCATGGCGGGGGGCCCATCTGGTTGCATTGTCTCTTACTCACCCAGAGACCATTTCTGGGAAGGCTACTGGGCCTACGGCAGGCCTAAAAAACTCCTTCTCTGTGGGATTACACAAGGCCCTTTTTTCCCTTCCTGGTCAAGGACCTGGATTCTCAATTTAGAAGCTAATTCTCTTCCAAATTAGTCCATCTTGCAGATAGAATTAGAAGCTGGGTGATGATTTAGAAAATACAATCAATTTAGTCCAATTGTTCTTGCATGTCAGCTCCATGCAATCATGAAGAATTTGCTGCTCAGGCTCTAGTGCTGACAAGGAGCCATTATCCATGGGAGTGCGGCTAGAGTGATGGCTCACAGGAGCCAAATGGATGAAGGGCTGTGTTCAGCCCCAAGGAAGCCACCCAGGCCAGGACCAGAGGGAGGGGAAGGGAGAATACCGGTCAGATTATGCTCCTGGAAAAAAACTTGGCCAGAGCAGGACAGTGCATCTCTGTGAGGTCAGATCAAAACATAGGGCCCCTGTGAAGACAATGTTCCTCTCTGTGCCTCGGTCCCCTTATATGTAATTGGGTGGTGATGATACCTGCCCTAGCCCATCTCACAGAGCAACACTCATCAAAAAACAAAGAATAGAATTTATGTGAAGCCTCATTCATTGATTCATTAATTTTTATTAAACACTTCCAATATCTGCTCTTCTGTAAGCATCAGACATGCCCTAAACATTGTGATAGGTGAAAGAGTGGACTCAATGAAGGATACAACACACACTCTGAACTCCCACAAAACTCAAGTGAAATTAGACAATGACCACAAATAGTTGAAATGATGGTGATGGCGATGACAATGACAGGCATTCACCCTAGAAGATACTACTGGCTGGTGACTGATTGGAACATGCAGTAGAAGATTGTTCCTCCCATTGCTCATCTTGGCTATGAGCTAAGAGAGATTAAAATGCTTTTGTAGGAACTGGAAAACATTCTTCTTAGCAAAGTATCTCAAGAATGGAAGAAAAAGCATCCAATATACTCAATCCTACTATGAAGCTAATTTATAGCTTTCATATGAAGGCTATAACCCAATTATAGCACAAGAATATGGGGACAAGGGCAAGGGAGGGGAGGGGAAGGAGGAGGTTGGGTGGAGAGAGGGTAATTGGTGGGATCACACTTATGGTGCATCTTAGAAGGGTACAGGAGAAACTTACTAAATGCAGAGCACAAATGTTTTCATACAATAACTAAGAAAATGCCATGAAGGCTATGTTGAACAGTTTGATGAAAATATTTTAGATCGTACAAGCCAGACATTGTACCCCATGATTGCACTAATATACACAGCTATGATTTAATAAAAAAAAAAATAGCCAGGTGTTGTGGTAGGTGCCTGTAGTCCAGCTACTTGTGAGGCTGAGGCAAAAGAATTGCACTTAAGCCCAAGAGTTTGAGGTTGCTATGAGCTATGATGTCATGATACTCTACTGAGGGCAACAAAGGGAGACTCTGTTTTAAGAAAAAAAAGATTTTAAATAGCTGAAACAAATTTTCAAAACTATGATAAGTTCATTTATAAATTTTCATAATTTGGCTCGGCGCCTGTAGCTCAGCGGCTAGGGCGCCAGAAACATACACCAGAGCTGGTGGGTTTGAATCCAGCCCAGGCCTGCCAAACAAAAAAAAAAATTAAAAAATAAAATGCTTTTGTAGGAAGCAAACAATATGCATATTTTATGAAATACATTTCTCTGCCTGTTTAATTGTGAGATTTTTAAGAGAGGCAGAGAAATTCACTGCTCACCACTGGGATGAATGGGTAGGGTTTTGGCGGCCAGCCTCAGGGGGTCCCTGACCCTGTTGTACCCAGGCTGTCCAGGCCTGCTGAGATCAGAGCATGAGGAGGGCTAGGCTGTGCAGCATGGCCTGGGCAGCTTTATTTCCTCTCTGGGTCTCTGTATAGACAGCTGTAAAATTACCCTGTCTACTTTCCCATTGTCTAAGGTTTCTCAAGTCTGGTTTATTGCAAGTCAACCTGCTGAGACTCACAACGATGCCAGTGGTTTACCAGGGAACAAAGAGAATAGTTAACTGCAAATGGTTTGTCCTAGGGATACCAACAAGTCACCCATGCTGTGTTTCTAGAAGCATCTCCAGTAGTCTCCTCAAGGGCTCACATTGTCAGGGCACTGCTCTTCTTCCCTTAATCCTTAGCCTAGAATGTGGACATTCCAGTCCCTTTCAAAACATTTTATTCTAAAGGGCTCTAAAGGCGATTTCACTCTGGGCATCTGCTCAGCCTTTCTGCAGAACAACCATGGACTTCTTCTAGTTGGTCTATGGGTGTCCACGGCAAGGCAAAGCCTAAGAAAGGGCTTTGTGGCTCAGTGCCTGTGGCTCAATGGGCTAAGGCACCAGCCACGTACACCTAGCTGGCGGGTTCGAATCCAGCCCGGGCCCGCCAAACAACGACGGCAGCAAACAAAAAATGGCCAGGTGTTGGGACGGGTGCCTGTAGTCCCAGCTACTTGGGAGGCAGAGGCAGGAGACTTGCTTGGGCCCAGGAATTGGAGGTTGCTGTGAGCTGTGATGCCACAGCACTCTGTCCAGGGTGACAACTTGAGGCTCTGTCTCAAAAAAGAAAAGAAAAGAAAAGAAAGGGCTTTGTGACCACCTAAGTTGCATCAATACACAAATTTCACTTGACAAAGTCTTGCATAGGTTGATCAGAAAACTCATGACCCAGACCTTGGAGTTTCTTTTCTGCATATCAGAACTAACTCTTGGAAATCCCACTTTCAAGGCCTGCCATTTGGAACACCATCACATAGAGACAACTGTGACCTGATTTGGGGAATCCATGGGGCCAGGACTTCACATGCCTGTCTGTACCATGAATATGCCATCCGTCTCACACAGTACAATCTTTATCCCCTTACATTGCGTCTCTTGAGTTGTCTCCTTTCCCTTTTAGATTGTAAGCTCATTGAAGGAAGTAAAATGCACTGCCAAGTAGCAAACATCCAGCAGGCACTCAACAAATGTTGGTTAAATGAGTAAACAACAAAAAAAGAATAGATCTGCAACAAGAGAATACAAGGAACCATTGATTTTTAAAGACATAAGATTTTAGAAGTTAAAGAAATCTTAGCTATCACTTAGTTACCAGAAATGGCACTCTCTTTCTCTATCTAATATACAGGTGTCCATAAAGCTCATGTGCAATTTAAAATATACAACTATATGGGCACCCTGTATACCTTGCCACCCGCTCAAAAGAGACCGTCACTAATGAGGTGAGCCTCTCTGCCCTGCTCCCCAGATGTACCTACAGCACGCTGCACACCACCTCACACATCCACAACCACTTTACTGAAATCAGCACCCAAGATAAAATGGACTTGCCGCTGTGATCCAACTCAGTCTCCTTTAAGAATACGAGCCCTGTGCTCGGCGCCTGTGGCTCAACGGGCTAAGGCGCCAGCCACGTACACCTGAGCTGGCAGGTTCGAATCCAGCCCGGACCCGCCAAACAACAATGACGGCCGCAACCAGAAAATGGCCGGGCGTTGTGGCGGACGCCTGTAGTCCCAGCTACTTGGGAGGCGGAGGCAAGAGACTCGCTTGGGCCCAGGAATTAGAGGTTGCTGTGAGCTGTGATGCCACGGCACTCTATCCAGGGTGACAGCTTGAGGCTCTGTCTCAAAAAAAAAAAGAATACGAGCCCTCCTAACCACCCCTGATCCTCGCCTGAAGAGTACCCTGTTTTCACTCATATGCTTTATCTGTCACTTGTTTAAAGATCCTGTCTTTTTCAAAGACACAACTCCAGGGCCTAGAGACAGGGCTTGGCGTGGCTGTCAGCCTGGCCCCCACGGTGTGACGCCATCCTGCCAAGCCCTGGGCTTCCAGAATCCTGACACTACTTAGGTCCAGATGCAAGAGCATATGCTGCGTGTGAGTGGCGCTGGCCTCGGTGCTGAAACATAAATATGCATATACGAGTCGGTAAAACCTACGTTATTGAGGATTTAGGGTGTTTGCTTTGCTGAATGAGAGATTAGAGACCAGAAAGCCCAAAATGACCATCCGTTTTCAGAAAACAGAACCGGAGAATCAGAACTGTCAGATGTGTGCTCAAACCCAGGGGGGTTCTATTAAAGCTCTCCCTAACTCTCTGGACCCTTAATCCATCACCAGGCTGTGTGAGGACAGATCAGCAGCTCCCCTACAGAGACTCTGAGTGCTTTCAGCCGGGAAGCAGTCATCAGATAAAATGCCGTCTTCCCTATCCCAGGCATGGGTGCAGCCGTAGAGGCTCGGGAGCTAATTATCTGGGCAGGAGGCCCAGGACTTCAAACTTCGGAATCTCTGGAGGGCCAACTGCTCCATGTTTTGCTGAGAGCAGTGTCCAGACTTCTATATGGCCTTGCTCTATCACGTGTTCTCAATGTCTGATGAAGGAAAAGCTCCGTGCCTAACATTCAGCCTGCTTTCTATTCATGGTTCATATTTCTTCTTTCTCACTTCCCAGAAATCCCGACAGACTCTTGCTTGTCTCATAAACCCAACAGGGAGATGTTCTTCAGTCCTGCCAGCTCCCCATGATCAGCAGGCCTGTCGGGAAGTATTTAGTGTGAGTTTTCTCTTGTCCTATCCTGTATAATGCAAAGTTCAGGCCACTGTGCAGGCCGGACAAACATCAATGACCCAAATCTGTGAGAATCCCCCTTTCAATTTCTGCCACCCTCTTGGCTCCAGTGGCGCGGGGGGGGAGGAAGTCACAGACCCTAGCATTCTTGAAAGAGAGGAGAGATCTGTCTCTGATACACTGAGTCATGTTTCTCAAACTTTTTAGTACAAAACTTTTCTTTCCAAAGGTGCCTAATAAAAAGTCATTGTTGGAAGTCTGAAGTTCACCTGCACTTGCTGCTGTCTTATTTTTCTTTCCTCCCACTAAAAAAGTCATTGTACTCCCCAGCCCCCTGGGTGGTAACAAAAAGAATGTGAAGGCTGCCGCCCACCTCTCCCACCCAGTTTTTGTCACTCATAGCAGCCTCTGTCCAGGTCTCCTTCTGCCCCCTTCCCCACCCAATGACCCACCAGACTACAGGAAGGAGCTGGGCCTCCATTTCCATATTTTCATCCCCCAGCAAAGCTCCCAGGCAGATCAGGCTTTCTGAAATTAGGATGAATGAAAGAATAAATGAGCAAAACCAAAGAACCCGTGAGGAAGGGCTCCTAGCACCTTGTTTCTGTCGTCCAAATCCTGAAAACGAAAGGTGAGGAGTCACTTCTGCTGAAGCTCTACGAACACCCAAAGGTCTAAGATGTTTGCCCATCACCCTGGCTGGGGAAGTTTAGGCAGGAAATTAAAGAACTTCATCCATCATATTTATCGAACAGTTACTCTCTGGAAGACACGAGTGCAGATCAGTCATGCGCACAAACCCTCAATCTCCGAAGAGACAATGTCCTTCCCTCTCTCGTGGTTGTCTCCTGGCTCACCACGCTCCAGCTCACCCACTGTGTGTCTGCTGCTCCTCACATGCACCCAGCCTCTTGCTGACACCCAGCCTTACCTAGGGCTGTTCCCCTGGCCCAGACCCCCACACCCCAGCTCTGCATGTGGCTAGCCCCTCTCCTCCTGCTGGTCTCCGCTCAAACAGGGCCTCTCTGAAGAGGCTTCCTTTCCTATTCCTGCCTCCCCAGGATTCTCTGTAGCTGTTGGCCCCATTCCCTCCCTTCCTACATCTCACCCACATCTGGGTTTGTTCTGTGTGTGTATTTGTCTTTGGACCCACTGGCACATAAGCTCTTGGTGATGAAGACTGTGAGTCCTGAAACTAGATTGCCTGCACCAAATGCCAACTTTGTCACTTACTGAGTACGTGACCTTGCTTAAATTACCTGAATACTACACCCTAGATTCCTGACCTATAAAATGGAAACTCCATAGAACCTTCTCATACATGGTACCACAGAAATAACACCTTATGTCATGAGATTAGTTAATGCACAAGAAGACTCAGAACATCATCTGATGGGCAGAAAGGGCCCAGTGAAAGTCAACTCTCCCGATTGTTGTTCACTGCTGTATCTCTGGTGTCTGGCATAGAAAAGGAGTTCAGCAAATACTAGCTGAACAAATGAAGGTAAGAAGACACGAGTAAGCTCCTCCAGAGGCGCCTAGAGAAAGTGCCGTGGTGGAAGGTAGCTTCCTGCCAGAGATGTCTGCAGTCAGGAGGGCTGCCAGGAAGAAGCAAGAGCTGAGAGCCTGGATGGGTAGGAAGAGTTCCAGGGAACCATTAGGTGGTTCCTGGAGGTCAAGGGACCACATGAGTCATTTTCTCTTCTGAAAGAGAACCAAAAACAATCCCAGGTCAGCCTCAGAAACATGCTCCCCCAAGCGGCAGGGCTCTGCTGCCATGGCCTGTCCTGCCTCGCTCAGCCACAGGAAAAACAAAGCAAAACAAATATTGAATGTCTTAAGTGTTTCAATGCCGTGCACCTGTCCTCTTGCCCTGGATGCAGAGATCTGAGAGGGTGCGGGGGTGAGCCCCTTTGATGCGGGTCAGGAAGGATGCTGGCACTGCCTCAGGATGGGAGGGGACGGGGAAATTGAGACATTTGGTCCTTAACAGGGTATCCAAGATCCAAAGGAAGGGCTGAAGCCTCCTAATGAAGGGGAAGAGTTCAAAGGTCTCCTCCCCTTTCTCTGTCTGGGCCATGAACTCAACCACCCAAAATAACACATCCACACATACCCAGCCAGGACCCACTTCAGATGTGCCTGCCAGACACTGCAAGGCATGCCAGGGTCTCCTGGGAGCCACCCAGATGCCCAGGGGGAGGGCAGCTTTCCCTCCTCCTCCTCCCTCCTGGCTGGCGGTGTCTGCGTGCGCACACACGTATGCCTGTGCTATCGTCCTTGCTGGGGCAATGACGGGTGAGCACGTGCTCCGTGTGGCGGTGCATTCCTCCTCCGAGTTTTGCGCTCACATCAGCAAAGTCTCTGCTGTAGATTCCCGGTGGGGATGAGGGGAAAGTTGGATAGCCCCCTTAAAATGAAGGCCCTGGCAATGAGACAGCTAAGACTGGCAGGGCGAGGGCAGCGAGCAGCTCAGCTGCCTTACCTGTCTGGGTTGGTTAGCTGAGAAGGAAGGCTGGTGTGAAAAGGAAGCATCATTAGGAGTCTGGAGCAGACCAAAACTGCTGCTGAAAGAGAGGCCAAGGCAGAAAGAACCCACGAGGGGAACAATTAACTGATAAGAGTAAACTAATTGTTATTCATATTAAATTAGGGCACAGGTGATTTGGAGAAAACCTACAGACCCTCCCAGATGTCTTGCGGGTTTTGCATTGCAGATGATGGTTTTATGGGACTCCTCTGGGATTCTGAGTATGGGAGGTGGGCCAGTACCAGAGCGGGGGCAGGGCTCGCGTCCTGCTTAACTACACAATAAACACATAACGGCTTGTCCCAGAGGACAGACCCGGGCTCTGCATACTAAACATTCTGGTGCTAGGTTTTGGGGGCCTCTGAGAAGAAGGGCTCACTCCTGTCAGAGGAAGGCCTATGGGGAGGGAAAAATCAATCATTCAGACCTAGAGGTTGCTCCAGATGTTTGGAACAAGGGCCAAGTTGTGAGGATGCAACGAATCCAGATGTGGATGGGACTGTGCAGACTGCCAGCAGCCAAACAGGAAGCCCAAGAACAGGGACAGGAAGGGACAGAGATGTCCCAGTCCACCTGGGGAGTACTGGTGTGTACACGTACGAGTCTGCATGGGTGCAGGTGGGTGTGAGTAACTTACAAGTGCACACACGTTTGTATGTGCACATGAGGTACATGAGAGTATATTTGTGTGCATTCATTCTGGTGCGTACACATACGAGTCTGCATGGGTGCAGGTGGGTGTGAGTAACTTACAAGTGCACACACGTTTGTATGTGCACATGAGGTACATGAGAGTATGCATTCATTCTGGTGCGTTTGCATGTACATCTGACTCCATGACATCACAAGTCTACATAGATGTTTGTGCATTTGCATGTGTCCATACACTTGGGGTGCTGCTAAAATTTCCCACGGAAACTAACAGCAGGCTGTTGTCTATTCACTGAGCCTCATCATGCTAATTTTAATCTCACAGTATTGTTTTAAGTTGGCTCTAAAAATTAATATCAAAAAATTCTGTAAACAGAGCCTGGGGCTAAATTGCAGGACAGATCCCCAGAAAGGGGTTTTATTATCATTGGTCTCACCAGAATGAGGAGGTAAAGCTTGCCACTCCTCCTGTCCTATCTGGTTGAGCTCCCATAAGGACACCTGCAGGGGGCATTCACAGGCCACAGCCTGGCAGGACCAGACAGGACATGCGACCACAGTCCAGCCGCTGTCTGCTTATTGAGGCGGCCGGCTGAGAGAGACGTCCTTGGACAATCCATTCAGTCGTGCCTTCAAAACTGGCCTGAAACACAGCCCTCCTCATTGCCATCTCCCCCGAGCTCACCATCTGAGGGCTGGGCCACGTCCTGCGGGAAGAGCCTGGAAATGGGAGTGACCTACACACTGTGAGCCCCTCTGTGGGTCTCAATTTCACCATTGGTAACATGAGGGGTGAAACCAAGTCTGCAAGGTCATTTCTACCTTACTTAGTGATCCTGGGACTGGGACTCGCTGGCTCAGCACAGGAGAAAGGCATTTGCCACCCAGGAAGCCCTGGCCCCTCCTCTGTCTCTCTGGGAATGCCGTATCCTGCTCCCACACCTGCCTTTCCCTCCCTCCAGCTGGTGTGGTGTCCGAAGAGGAGCAGGGGATGGAGGCAAAGAAAATATCAGAAGGAAAACATGATGTCAAGAAAGCTTCTCTCAGAGAGGCTAAACGAGCAAGGTTATTCCAGCAGGGGCAAGAGAAAGCAGAGCAGGGCTGGCTATGATTCATGCTTCATTTTTAAAAGGAAGAATTGATTCTGACTGCAGCAGGAGGTACTCAGGTTAGATTTGGAGGAACTTTCTTGCTGACAAAGAGGACTATTAAGCATAGGAATACAAGAGGGAGTAGGAGGGACAGCTGTCCCTAGAGAGAATAATTAGTTATATCTCCAAATGTGGGGCCCCTTCCTCACCTCGAGGTGGCTGATTCTGGAGCCTCTGCCCCCTCTGTCCCCCAGCCACACACACAAATACTCAGTAGAAAGAGCAGGGCCAAGTGACACGGAAGAAGAAGGCCTATGATTCTGGGCCAAAGCTCATGATACGGGTGGCGTAACTTTGATGCAGCAGTCCGTAGCAGTGGTCCAGAGCTCGTCACCGGTCAGGGAAGGAGGTGGCAGATCCAGACCCGCAAGACAGCCTCTGGCCAGCCACAGGAGCTGCCTTTCTGGGGCTGTGAAGAGGACACAGCTGACATGGCCCTCACCACAGGTGTCCAGGAAGACCAGCAGGGAGGATGCAAAGTTCTAAAATGAGTACAAGGATAGCTTCTAAGCCACTGGCAAGTTGACAGAAGAGCATTTGGAAATATCTCTGCAGATGGTTCCACGCCACCTTGTATGTATGCCGGCATACATCCATGCGCGCGCGCGCGCGCACACACACCCGCTGCCGACCACATCCCCAGCCTACCAGCACACACAGGCAAGGGGCGCCGGGGAAATTCTTGGACAGCGGGCTGCTCTCCATCCCGCGCGCCGTCTCCCCGCCTTCTCTTTGGAGTGCCCGGTGCACTGCCCGGGAGCGAGACCGGCGGGGGAGAGGGGACAGGGCCGACAGCAGTTCCACGCGCCCTTCCACAAGGCAGCAGCGCAGAAGTGCCCACAGGTGGGGCCGCCCCCCTGCCCCGCGCCTGAGGACCCCTACCCGTACTCCACACAAGCACCCCTGTATGCTAACAAGGTACCATCAGCCCCACCAGCCACCTTACACTCTGGGGTGCCCGAGGACAAGGAGGGAACCGCATCCGCGCCTCCCCCTTCAACCACCACCAGATCCCCAGAGCTGCCTCTCAGTCCCAGAGAACCGCCCCCCAACAGCCCAGCCCGGAAACAATCACCCTTTGAGAAAGGCTGCCAAGCTGGGCGCCAGGAACAGCCAGGATGGAGGCGGGGTGGAATGGGGGTGCAGCAAGGGCCGGGCGAGCTTTAACTCTCCAGAGCCAAGGCCTGGTGCGCTCGGCCCCCGCCCGCAGCCCCTAGTCCGGCGCCCGGAGCTGGTGCCGCCTGCTCTGGGGAGGGTGTGTGCCGGGGTGGGGGGCTGGGTGATCCCAATTCCCGGGGGGGTCTCCTCGCCCGCCTCCCTCCCCGCGCCCCCGCCGCAGCCCGCCAGCTTGGTACAGACCATTAGCGGTGCGGGTCCCGCCGGCGGCTCGCGCTCGCTCGGGGGCGGGGCGGGGGCGCGGAGCGCGGGTGGGGGCGGGGCGGGAGCTGTCAGAGCCGCGGCGGCACCGGCGCACCAGCGGCCGAGCGGACTCTGCGCGGGCCCGGTCGGCTGGCTCCGGCCGCGCGCCCCGGCCGCCCCCTGCTCCTCCTCCCCTCCCGCCCCCCGCCCCCTCCCCGCGCCTCCCTGCCCGCGCCCTCCCGCGCGCTCCCAGGCTTCGGCCGCCGCCTCGCTGCGCCCAGAAGGAGCCGGGCCGGGTCGGCGGGGCCGGGCGGGGCTGCGGGCGGGCGGGCGCGCGGGCCGGCGGCTATGAAGTGGCCCCCGGGGGCCCAGAGACCGAGAGCTCCCGGGGAGGGCGGCGCGCGCGGCCCGGGGCAGCAGCCTGGGGGCGCCGGGGCCGGGCCGTAGGGACCGCCGCCCGCTATGGACCGCGCCGGGGACGATCCGGACTCGTCGTCGCAGGTCAGTGCTCCCCGCGCCCCGCGCCCCCCGCGGGCGCCGCGCCGCGCACAGAGCCCCTTTATGCGTCCCCATCAGTACCCACGCCATGTCCTCCCGGGCGCGCGCTCGTGTGTGTCTGTGTGTGTGTGTGTGTGTGTGTGTGTGTGTGTGTGTGTGTGCTGTGCGCGCAGAAGGGGTAGCTGGAAAAGGGGCTCAGAACCGAGTTGGGCTGGGGGGCCTTGCCGCCAAGGGGCTGCAGAACAAAATCTGGGCACTGCCTCCGTCCTCGGATGGGGTTATTGGAAGAACTGGTTCTTGGCAGCTTCTGGTAATTGACCCTGGGCGTTTAGCCTGCGGTCCCCCACCGCCTCATCAGGTGGTTTCTGGTGCCCCCCACCCACCTATACGCCGCCCCTGCTTGTCCCCAACAGTCATCCCCATTCAACCTGCAGCTCCTGGGCACTGCTAAGTTAACTTCAGGGGACCCCAGCTCTGTGGGGCATGCAGAGGGGCCCAGAGCTGCAAAGGGTCTGTGGAACCTCCATTGTAGCAAGGAGAAGGCAGCGTGACCGATTTGCCATCCTCCTTCCTGCACCTGGTCTCAGGCCTGAGGTCCTGATCCCTCCGAAGTCAGAATATACAACTTCAAAAACGGAAGGTGAGAGTTGAGGCAGGAACGATGAAAGAAGAAAGCTACTGGGTCGCACAGTGCCAGGGAACGGGTGAAAGCCTCCTATGGAGCAAGCAGCTAAGAGACCAACACGCTCTCCTCATGCACACAGTCTTGACACCTTCCCCTTCCCCTTTCTGCCCTCTGGTGAGGCCTGGTCTCAGCCGTGCATTAGCTTGGTGGCTTCTTGTGGGAACTCCAGACATTTCTATTGCAGACTCTGAAAGGGGCCTTTTGCTGACAGTTACTAGCCGAACGCTGGTGGGGTTTGCTCTGTCTGCATGGGTAACAGTGTGGGTGGGGTCCCCAGTGAGCCCCTGAGCTTGGGGTGTGTGGTATGCACTGTTTACAGTGATGGGTATGGATGTGCGGGTGCCTAGCACTGTGTGGAAATGGGAGGCACGCAGCTTCATAAGTTACTAGGGTTGTGGGGGCATGCAGCTGCACAGGACTGTTGTTCTAGGGTTTTCTAAGACTTGTCTTCTGTGCCTTCTATCCCGCTGCCTCTGCCAACAGCCATAGATTGAGACAATTCCTCCCAGAACCTGCTTAGTTAATGACCACTTCTGGCCCTATTGGACCAAATATCAAGCTCAAGGAACGAAGACCCTTTTCCCATGAGTCCCTCAAGGAGACCTCTGCCTAGTCTGTGCCCATCATCCTCAAAGGTTCTGGAACGGCATGACATTTTCCCTCTGCCCCCTTTTGATGGAAGTGAAAATGCTTGTTGAGGTTAATGGAACAGGGAGTTCATGTATTTGTGCCTCATTCAGCACTGGGGCCAGCGTCCTGCTTTTTCTCTTGCTACACCTGATCCTTAGCTGCTTGAGAATAACTCCAGATTCAGACAGCTAGAAGCTCCCATGTGCTGGGGTGAATACGTGCACATACGTTTCTGGGCGGGCAGGTACTAAGTGTTCCCCCTGAAGCATGGGGCAGGTAAATAACTGGGCCAGGGTGACAGGGGCAGGTCCATTAACAGGCTTGGAGCCCAGGGAAGAGACCAAAGGCTCCAGGGGAAGATGTTCCCCGTTTGGGCTCCTGGAGAGACCTGGGTTTTCCCACAGTAGTTTCTTGGGGGCGAGGGGTCCAAGTCAGACATACTTTACCTGGTTGTGGAGCACAGGGTGTGAGGCAGGCTGGGAGCTTTTCAAGTGTGAGATGTAAAGAAAGATGCACTGAGCAGGGACCCAGGCTCGGGGAGGGGAGCATGGTGGCCGAGTGTGGCTGGAAGAGATGGCTGAGCACTGTTCTGAGAGCTGGAGGAGAGGAGAGACAGGGACTCAGGAAGAGAAGGAATCAGAGAGAGAGCCCCAGACAGCAGAGAAAGAGGCATAGTGAGATAAGAAACACAGGCATAGAAGCATCCTGGCAGTTGACAGGAGACACAGTCAGCAGTCAGGGTGTGCGGAGCGGTGAGTTGGGGCATGAGCCAAGAGTCCTACTTCCCACCACCCCCAATTCCCAGGTC
Organism: Perodicticus potto; assembly: GCA_963574655.1. Lineage (NCBI taxonomy): Eukaryota > Metazoa > Chordata > Mammalia > Primates > Lorisidae > Perodicticus > Perodicticus potto. The sequence goes on from CAUYRH010078946.1 coordinate 66,703, forward strand.
AGCAGTTGTCTGCCCCTGCAAGAGGCCCCTCCATGAAATAGGTGGACATTCTACTGAGGAAGGCTCTCTCACGTGGCTGCGACGAATGCAGGGGCTTTCGGAGGGAGGCCCCAAAGGCAAGGAGGGGCAGCCTGGGAGGTCAGGAGCAGAGATTTTCAGGGCACCCCTTTCTCTCAACCATCTCACAGAACTGAGGGTTCTCTCCATCTCTGGCCCTGCCCCACCCCTCCTAGGCCTGGAATGTACTGTGGTGGGGAAGGATTCAGGGTCTGGGGAACCCTGGCATTCAGAGAGAAGGAAGAAGAGAAGCCTCCTTCATGCACCTCCTCCCCATGCTGCCCAGCAAGACCTTTGGGGACCTACAGAAAATCAACAAGGGACCTGGAAGTGGGGCTGATGGCCAGGCCTTCAACCAGGCTATCTGGGGTACCGTCTCTGTTCCACGTATGGCCAGCCTAGTGGACTTTCGGAAAAACTGAGCCCTCGGAGGCATGGTTTCCTGAAGGTCTATAAATTGGGGAACCTTTATCTCACCAGACTATTTTGAGAAGAAATGCTAGATGAATTTTAATTTATTTATTTTTTACACCCTTCCTTCCTTTTTTTCCAGGGTCTAGATGGCTCTAGAATTTAGAGGAGCAATTCTCTGGCCAGGCCAGCCCTGGAGCCAGTCCCCCTAGGATTGCTGCAGTCTGCCCCACCTCCTACCCTCACCTGTCTGATTCACCTCCAGGCCTGGGCTGGACCTGGCTATTCCTCATCCAGGCCCAAAGAACCCAGAACACCCCTCAGGTAGCACCCCTCAGAGTTTCTGAGCATGTCTTTGCCAAACAACAACAATAGTATTTTCATGTCTGGTTATTGTTAAACAGAATTATTCTAATTTATCAGCAAATGGGTGTCCAAAAGAAAAGTTGATGAAACTAAAAAAGCTTAAAATCCGTGACCTCTTCTAATCCTTGCTGAAAGGAGACAGGGCAATCAGAGATCACTGCAAATTCAGCTCACTGGCACCAACGCTGACTGAGCACCTACTATGTTCCAGGCCCTGCACAGGTGCTGGGAGCATGAAGCATCAAATAACATCAGATAATCCAAAATTAGTGTTTTCTATTTAGCTTTGGAAGGGTTATGTGGGTTGCTTTTTTTTTTTTCTTGCAGCTACAGCAAATTTACTTTTCTAATGAGGTTTAGCTCTAGCCAATATTAAAATGAGTCTGCACTCCCTGCGCACACAGCAGCTGACAGCAGGGCAGGAGGCAGCCTCAGCGCCAAGTGCCTGGTGGGGATTAAGGCTTTGCCACTGATAAGCCCAAAAGTGGAGAGTGTAAGTCTGGATCGAGAGGTGCCTGGATGTGAGGACTAACCTTGCCCATGGGGCCGTGGGTTCCAGGGCTCAGTGTGCAGAAGCTGGGCAGGATCTCTCTCTTCTTATACCGGGAGAATGTGAACCTGTTATCTGCTCACACACGGGAGAGGGAAGAGGGCTGGGGGCAGGAGAGAGCAGAGACATGAAGGCAGCCCATGAGCATTGTGGACTGGAGACCGGGCTCTGCCTGTCCCCCCCAGCCAGCTCTGTGGGGCAGGGTCTGCTCCTTCACCTCTCACCATCTTCTTTCCTTCTAGGGCAGGTGCGCAGTCTGGCCTCTGAGGCCACGAGTTTCTCTGTAGGCTCTAGATTCTGGCTCCTCATTCAGCTATCAGAGCCCAGCCCTGGGTGTGAGAGGCTGCTTTGCTCCCCACCTTCAACAACTCCTCAGCCACTCCAGCCACTTCTAAAGGGCCCCCCTCAGCCACATGTGGTTGGTGGCTACCATCTGGGATAGCACGGGCACAGAACGTTTGCAGCAGCATGGAAAGTTCTAGTGGACAGAGCTGTTGTGGACGTGCATCAGCACAGATGGTTTGTCAGAGTGGCTGAGTGCACGGCTGCTAGAGCCAGGCTGGCTGGATTCAGATCCCCGCTCTGCTGCTTACTAGCTGTGTGGCCCTGAGACGTTACCTAACCTCTCTGTGCCTCGCATTTCTCACTTCAAAAATGAGGGTCATAATGGGACATTTGTGAGGAGGAAATGAGTCATTACAGTTAATCATGCTAATCGCTCAGAGCTGCAATAGTTAGGTGCTTTTTTATTTTTCATTTGAAAATCAAAATCTTCATTTATTTAACAATTCACCTTAATGCTTATGGAACAGATTACTCTGTGCCAGGCTGTTCACAATCAGCACATGACCTTGCTCGCCTCTCTGACTCTTCCTGAGCCTCAGTTTCCTCACCTGTGATGGGAAGGTGGCCAGATAACACAGTGAGATAGAGTAACATGATGTGCATGAAGGCTGCCAGGTGAAGGAGGCTGGCGTTTTGGAGAGTGGGAGCACTGTACCGCAGTTCTGTTTTATTGGGACCACTCTCACCAAAAAGCATCTGCTTAGCCCTCATATGGAGTATCTTCAAAATAAAAACAGCAGAAGAGACATCGGCCAGCCACAGCCGGCATGGGATAGGCCAGGAAAGGTGGAAGGGACTTAAGGGGCCCCGGGCTGGTCTCGCCCTTTCTGGTCTTAAGATAAGAAAGCCAGGAGGCTGTGCCCCAGCGGGCTCTTGGGCTGCAGGACTTTGGGGTCAGCTGATGGCGCCAATCAGAGACCCAAGTGCAGCTATATCAGCTGCTCACTGTGTGGCAGGCTCCGGAGCAGCTGCCTTTCCCCGTCTAACACAGGATGGGCCTGGACCTCACCTGGGGAAATCACACCACTCCCCTCCTGAAGCACTCCACAAAGGGCCCAGGTGCAAGAGGCGAAAGCCAGGGCAGAAGGGGACCCAAAGTGGCCTGTGCGACTCCTCCCAGAAGCAGGATTCTGTAACTCCAGGCGATGCCCTTCTGTTCATAGAGATGGAACAGAGGCCCAGAAGAACCTCACTGTTGTCTGAGGCTGCACAGCAATTAGTGCCCACTCCCCCAACTTCCTTTCTGGCTGGTCGCCTGTCCTCTTGGCAGACAGAGATGTGCAGGGCTGGCAGGAGCCACTTCCCCCAGAGCGGGGGCCTTCACCCAGGCCAAGACAGGCCCTCTCTCTTCTTCCTCAGATAGCTGGGGCCAGGACTGCTGACCTAAACTACCTCTGACAGGGCCCTTGGGAAGGGCAGACCCTTCAGGCCATAGGCAACGAATTAAAAATACATACAAACTTTAATTACAGCAGTGAATCATGAGCCTGCTGTCATGTGTCCATGCACACTATGACCAAAGGAATAAGGTTGGCCGGGAAATAACCAGGCTGGGGGAGCTTTCAGCGGCCCGAGAGGGCTAGACTTGGGTTCTGGGCTGCCTGGCTCCTACTTAGCCCAGACCTGAAGCTCTCCAGGTCCCCATAGCTGATTGGGGGCCCCTGGGAGGTACCTTCCTAACTCCAAGGAAAGCCAGGGATTGCGTCCTCAGCCACATCCCCTTTCCCACTATCCTGACTCTCAGACGTGTTAGAGCTGTGTACCCTGCCAGGTAGGGTTGGTGGAGGAATGCAGCCCCAGTAGCAGGGCTGTGGGCAAGTTCAATTCCTCTACATGACTCACCTACGCTCACTGGATTTCCGTCTCTCTCTCCCTGGCCTTCCCTCCATCCACAAACCTTCTTGCATGGGGGGGCAGGGAACGCTGAGCTCGAGGTGGCCAAGGGACCCACCAGCCACTGCCCGCACCGTGACTGACCACCGGCCAGCCTGCTTGGGTTGACATACAGCCTCTGGGCATGTTATTTTCTTTCTCCGTCAGAGAGTTTCTGAACTTAAGCTGAAGTATTACTCTCCTAACTCATCACTTGTCAATATTAACTTCTTCTCCCACACATAAATCTCTCTCTAAGAACAAGTGTCCCAGCTGCTCTCAGCCTTACCGATCCCCAGGCCCGACGGGGGAGAAGGACCCACAGGCTGCCATATGTAGGGGAGGGCATATGCCCTTCGAAGCAGCACCCCAGAACCTCTGAGGTATGCCCTGTGCCTGTCACTCTCAAATGACAGCCCCCTGAAGGTACACACAGCAGCCACAAAGGTACACACAGCAGCTACCTGTGCCCACACATAGGCGCCACCCCACCTCGCAGCAGGGAGAGCTCTCTGAGCCCCCTCTTCAAAGGGCAGCCCCTTGAGTCCTCACTAACAGTGCTGAAACTGACCTTCTGGATGAATGGCAGGCTCTTTTTTAAAAAAAGATTGTGATTTAAAAACCACATAAAATGTACCATCTTAACCATTTTTTAAGTGTACAGTTCAGTAGTGTTAAGTACATTCACATTGCTGTGAAATAGATCTGTAGAACTTTTTCTTCTTAATAGAAACTCTGTACCCATTAAACAACTCCCACTCTCCCTTCGTCCCTGCCCCAGGAAAACACCATTCTATTTTCTGTCTCTGTAAATTTGACTATTCTAGATTCCTCAAGTAAGAGGAATCCTATAATATCTGCCCTTCTGCGACTGGCTTATCTCACTTAGCATAATGTCCTGGAGATTCAGAATTCCTTTGTAAGGCTGAATAATACTCCGTTGCACGTGTGTACCGCATTTTCTCTATCCATTCATCCAATTGACAGGTTCTTTGATGCCAGGCCATGGAGCAAAGTGTGCTGAATGTTCTCCCCTTTGCCCCTCCACTCTGGGATGTCTGAGCTCAGGGGACACGGGAGCAGAGAAGGAAAGAGCCTGTTTTCATTTGGTCCAGTCCAGCCCCTAATAGCCGCCTTCCTCTGCCCAGTGCTGCCTGAGCATCCTCGGGGGCCCAGCCCCATGGGTGAAGACCCCCTGGAGGAAGGTACCTGGCCTGGTCCTCAGTGGCTTAAGGAACCTAGAGGGAAAGGACTCATTTCTGCTGCCTTCCTGGGGCCCTGAGAGAGAAATCTCCCAGGAGAAAGGAGCCCAGGAGACCCTGGAGAGCCCCTCACGTATTTGGCAAACCTGCCTTAAGCATGTGCCTTTGCGATGTTCAGGCTCCATCTGGGTGAACGATTGGTTGGTGATCCGTAGCCACCCCACTGCTCGCTGTGTAATAAACGGCCTGGGAAATGTACAGATAGTGTCAGCATGATCTACTGTTGGAGGGACTGAGATTTAGGGGCCCTCCATTTGTCATATCCACAGCTGCTATGCTGGGGGGCACATGCTGCCCACACTGGCTCTCGGGATTTCTCAGGCTGTGCCCACCCACCCAGCAAGCCCCTCCAACACCTTCTGTTAACTGTTTCTCACCCAGGCAGTGGGCTGGCTGACTGGTGTCCCAGGAGAGGGATCTTAGGGGTAGGCAGGCAGAACAGAGGGAGGTGATGGAGCCTCTGAGGTGGGAGGTGGTGAGAGATAAGTTTTCCAGGAGCCCAAGGACTGCATCCCGGGAGAAGGGGTAGGAAGTGACGGTGCCCAGCGGGAGCTGGCTCTGGACCCTAGGTGACAAGTCTCAGTGCTCTGACAGCTCTGCAGACAAGAGAAGAGGGGACATGTGACCGTCTGGAATGGAATCTCCGATCCTTCCCTGAATGCTGGGCAGGGGAACAGGATGACCCTGTGCATGGACTGGGGAGGGAAGCAGCAGCCATAAGGGTCAGCAGCAGGGCAACCCTGCTGTCCACTGTAGCACAGCCTTTCAGTCCTGAGCCTCAGTTTACCAACCTGAAAAAGCAGGGTGACAGAGCCGTGCCCACCTAAGGGAACTACCCTGAGGCTGCCACAGGAAAATGCAGGTGAAAGTGCTCTGTAGACTGTGCCAGGCCCGTGAGGGGCAGAGCACCAGGCTCCCACATGTGGCTGTCTGCCTTCCCAGCACTGCCTCATCCGGGGGAGGGAGGGATCTGCTAGAAAAGCCGCCAGTGCCCCAGGGTGCTAACCACGGAGAAGGAGCCAAGGCTCCTTCTGTCCCAGCACTTGGACTCAGCTGAGTTTTAAAGCATGATGATGGTGGTGGTTATAACCACCTTTCCATGTGGGCTTACATACATAGTGCTACCTCTGTGCCCTGAACTACATGTTTTCCACGGATGCCCTCATTTGACCCCCAAATGCCACTGTGAGAGTTACAGGTGAGGAAACTGTCACAGAGGTACTGGTCAAGCTTCCCCTCAAGTGTCAGGCTCGGGACCTTGGAATGCAGGTTGGGTGGGGCAGGAATGCAGATGTGAGTAAAGCCTGGTGTCTCCCAGAGGAGAGCGTGTCTTGGGGCTAGGGGTTGAATGGTACAGGGCTGGACATCTAGTGGCAGGGGCACCTTGAATGCTCAGGCCTGGGGAGGGGTGAGGCCAGGAGAGCCTTCAGAGTGGGCAGAGGGAAGGACGAGAGGCACAAAGCTCACCTCACCAGAACCCACCGACGCCAGCACTGAGGGAAACTGAGGCAGAGCAGCCTGGAAAACATGACAGTGGGAAGAACAGTATTCCAGGGATAGATTGCCCTGTCCACACCCCCCCTCTGGGTCGGGAGAGGCCTTGCACAGCTGTCTTGGCCCATGCACACCTCCACGCTCGGTCCCAAGGCAAGACGCACCTAGTTATCCGGCCCACTCAATTCTGGTCCCTGGGCCTTACCCGGATCGAGCAGGTGCCAAGTCAGTCACCAGGACCTGTGCCAGCATCCATGCTGCTGACGGGCACCCTCAGCCAGCCGGCCATGAGGGATCCGCATTCCACTCAGAGCTTAGCACTCCCTGGGCTGTGGCTCAGCCTTGCTGGGCCTCCCTCGTAGAAAGGGTGGGAAGAGGTACGGGCCACGCCCCTCCCAGCTTGCAGAGTCCATGATTCCAAGGCATCACCGTCTTTCTTGATTCTGTACAATTCTCGCCATTGTTGAGCAGCCTGGCAGAGGGTGGGGTCAGGCCACCTCACTGCCACTGTTTCGTTGGCAGCAGCAGCTTCCATGGCTCACCCCACCCACCCCTGCTGCTGGTCTGGTAGCAGAATTTGCTGAGCCCTCTCTGCCCCGCTGCCTCACCACACCTCCCTAGCAAAAGCCCACAGGCAGGAAGGAGAGTGCCCTGCAGGTGTCCAGCTGCATCCCTTGGCCCAGAGAGGTGGTACAGAGCACTGCCAGGGCCCTGTGTGGCCACCACTGCCCAGAGAAGTGCAGGGGTGTGGCTGCACTGACTTCTAATTGGACCAAGGGCACCTGGGACACTCACTCAAGTCCCTTGTGCCTCTGTTCCTTCATCTGTAAAATGAGAACAAAGCTTTGGGGTTACAAGGGTTTAATGATTAAATGAGATAGCCAATGTGGAATCATTTTGGAAGCCACACAGCACTACGCAGCATGAGGCAGTGTGTTATCAGTGGTTTTAGGAGTGGCTGCCCCCTCAACCTCAGCACTGCAGAAACAGCGAGCTGGCCTCTGCGTCATCCCATCTATATTCCAGGACTGGAGACCGCTGGGTGCCAAGGGCACATGAGATAATCTTTATATGAGCAGGGACCCAATCATGGGACTTGCAACAGAGCTCAGAAGCAGTAACCCAGACCCCTTCAAGGGTAAGCAGACACGTGACCATGAACACACATGCACGCGTTCAGATAGGGTGCTGGCCTTGAGCACACGTGCATTTGCGCGTGTGCCCTTTGAAGTCACCCAGAGGGGCTGCTCTGTGGTTTGCCAGGATGGCCTCAATGAGCTGTCAGAATGGAGCACTCAACTCCAGCCATTTTCCCGAGTCGGATTCCAGACAGTACATCCAGGAGGCCAGGGGAGCAGGTGTCTGCATCGCCTCTGCCAGACTGACATCTCCCAAACCAACAGCTTCAAGAGGGTGGTGAGTGAGAGGGGAGTCAGGCATGGTGACCAAACTGATGCTTAGACTTCCCTGCAGCCTCTCAGGCTCGAGTACGCACCCCTGCATATGCCAGAGAGTAGCCGAGGCCCGGCCCAGAGGGGCAGGTGGGGCTCAGAGGCCATGGGGAGGAAGCAGGTTGGCAGCTGGAAGGAAGTGATGTGGAAGTCTGGCTGCACGGGCCAGACCTGGCTTGCTCTTTGGCCATCTTGACTCAATTTAAAAACCTCTCCCCATGGGTCTGGCCCTATCCCTGGCTCTAGGTGGGAATGAAGCATCACTTTCTCAGCAAGGTGAAGGGAAGAGAGCCCTGCAGGGATGTACACGTCAGGGCAGAGACTGTGGCGGGCAGAAGCTGATAAGGGGGTGCAGGGTGTGGGGTATGGCCGAGGCTAGCAAGCCCTGCATGCCAGGCTGAGAAGCAGTTAGCAGAGAAGCAGAAGGATTCTGAGCATGAGTGAGCCAGTGTGGTGGCTGTGGCAGTGGGTAGACTCTGAATTGAGGAACGGCAGGCGCCAGAGAGATGGCACCAGCGGTTGTTGCGAGCAGAGATCTGACCTGGACCAGTGTTGAGGGATGGAGCCCAGGCGTGGGGCAGACACGAAGGAGCTGAGGCCCAGCTGGTGCGGGGGGAAGGGAGCAGGAAGAGCCTGAGGTTTCCGTGTTGGCTGCCGAGTCAATGACAGAAAGGAGGCTTGGGTGGGGGTTGCTCCGGGAAGAAAGATGGTGGTTGGATCTTAGACGTGTTGAAGGTCATGATGGGATGTACCAGACAGACAACAAAAGGGGCATAACAACCCCATGCTGGAGATGGGGAAACTGAGGTCAAAAGAAATGAAAGGGAGTTGTTGGGGTCCTCACAGGGTGTGATAAGGAGCAGGTTACCCCTTGAGCCAAGGAGCTGTCCTTCTGTCTATCCCAGCCCTCTCTTCCTCACTGCCTCTGCTTTCAGGTGACCTGAGGCTATCAGGGTCTGTGGCTTGTGGCAACCAGGCGTCCAGTTGGAGGGAAGCAAGGCCAAGCAGACACCCCCACGCCCCTTCCCAGCTGTGAGACAGACAAGTACCGCCCTTTCCAGACTTTACTGGCATCTATGCAGACAGTTTACACTGATTTTGTCCCTATTATCCTAATAAGCCAGTGAGGGAAAATACTATATTTATTCCCATTGTACAGATGGAAAAGCCAAAGTCCAGAGAGGTTAACTCGCCAAAGTCACACAGCAGAGGAGGAACAGCTAGCAGGGAAGGTGCGGCTGTCAGACTCTAGGGCCTAGCCTGCTCTTCCAGGGCAGGGGAGAGCAAAGGGGTGGGAGGGAAGTGGCAGGAGGCTGTGTCTGTGGTGGAGCCTCGCTGTCACCCTGAGGATCCGGGGGCCAGATGTGGTCCATCTGCCTTAGCGTGGAGGACACTCTCAGGTGGTGAGTTGGAGGACAGTCCCTGGTGCCTGCTGACCTTGCCTTTGTGTAATCTGTCCTGTGCCGTGGATGGCACTGTGACAAGCCTCCAATCAACAGAACCTGGCAAAAGCAATGGGCCATCGCGCCCATGACTACACTGTGTTATGTGAGGGTCTCTCTGTTAGCCAACTGGCTCTAGATCCCTCATTGCTAGCTTGATGAAGCAGGTGGCCCTGTGAGAGAAACCCAGAGGGAAGGCTCTGCAGGCGGCCCCCAGGAACAGAGACAACCCCCGACCAGTAGGCAACGAGAAGGCTCGACCCTCAGTCCGGCAGAGCAACAGACTCTGCCAGCAGCCTGAGTGAGCTTGGATGCAGAGTCCTCTTCGGTCAACCCCCCAGATGACCACCCAGCCAACACCTCGCAGCCCTGTGTGAGACCCTGCACTCCTGTGGTGTAGGAGCTGCAGAGAGCAAACGAGTGCTGTTCTAAGCTCTAAGTGTGTGGCAATTTGTTAGACAGCAATAGAAAATGAGTACACTTGGTTCGGGAGTAGCGATGTTCCCTTCCAAAAGCTGGGCTGGTGTTTGGAATGGGCCTGGGGCAAGGATGGAATGGTAGCAAGGAAGGAGGGTCAAGGAGGTGGGGAGGCAGCGACTGCCAAGACCAAACCTCTCTCCTAGCCCTGAGCTGGACTGCAGGGCTCTTTGTGGGAACTGCTCCCCAGTCTGACCAGCCACAGAGACGGACACGACCCTCAGTAGGTCCCCCATCATGCAGGAAGGGGCCAAGCAGCCTGGTACCATTCCACTTCTGTCCTTGCAGTGTCCAGCACATTCCGGCTGAATGCCTTCCTCTTGCTCAGCCACAGAGCAGCACCTATCATAACCTGCTGCAGGGTGGCTTCTCCCGTAGGGTCCTTCAGATGCCTGGCCAGCCATTGTCCAAATGCCCACAGTACATCACCAATCAACGCGCCATCTGCCTGACTGCCCACTCCTTCCCAGCTTTCATTCGTCCTGAAGAGCCAAGCACTGGGTCCCGTGGGTATGTTTGCCCCAGCTGAGAATGCTTCTGCAGATGGCAGCAACTCCGTGGTGTCACTGCAGTGAAGCACCCGATTGTTGCTCTCAGGGCCTCCTGCATGGGGGCCCTGGGTGGAGGGCTGAACTTCTGCCTGAGACCACCAGCTGCATAAGTCAGGGAACATTAGTGAAACCAGCTGGGGCCAATATCCTATTCTGTTCAAATTCCTGCAGTGAAGCAGAATGGACTGTCACTTGCAGAGTACTAAACTAAATCAAGGGCTATTTCTGAAAAACAAAAAAGAAAAACAATAGGATTACCTACAAAAAAAAATCGATGAATTACACTTCTGATGCTGGAGGAAAACCAAAGCATTAAAGTATTCTTTATGCCAAGGGTGAACTGAACTGACACTTCTGCCTGAGTCCTTGGCTTGGTTATCCCAGTTAGACGGGAACAAGGTGGTGTGATGCTGCCCTTCCTAAGTGTGCACCTGCAGTGGGCCAGGCTCGAGGAAGCACGTGGACATCCTGGGCTTGACCTTCCTCTCCTGCTCCATGCTGCACTATGAGAGCAGGGTAAGGGGAGCTCCTTTTGGGGGGCACAAAGCCTGACCACCAAGATGGACAGTACAGGGAAGACCCAGGAAGACCAGAGAGCCATGGCCCTGGGACAGAAATGCCCAGTGGGTGAGCTGAAGGGTGGGTCAGGATGATGGGGAAGCAAGTGCTGGGTCTGCGGGGGCAGCAGTGTAGGCATGGGAGGCGCACTGGATCCAGGGTCAACGGCCTGAGTTTGAGCGGCTCTGCCATCACCTGATGTTGTGACCTTTGGCCAATCACACATACTTTCTGAGCCTCTGAGTCTTCACGTGCAAAATGAGGCTGAGATTTCCCTGCCTGGCTCACAGGACTGCTGTAAAGGTCAGAGGACTGGGCTGTATAGGAACGGGAATCTTAACTGTACAGGTAGGATTCAGAGTAGAGTCTGCTAGAGGGCAGAGCTGGGGCAAGGGTGGAGGAGAAGGAGGAGGAGGCCTGAGAAGAGCAAATCCCTGGACACCCTGTGTGTTCCAGGGGGCATGTGTGCACAAGGTCCGTGCCTGTGTTCTGCCCCCCAGCAGGGCTGTGGTGGGTCTGGGAGACAGCAGTGCCGGGGGCTAGAGGGCCGGGGCTAAGTTAATGAGGTATGGATTGAGCCTCTGGGAGCTTCTCCAGAGCAGTGTCTGCGGAATCAATACTAATCCCTTGATCCCATTAGGGGCTCCTGCGGATCTGTGGGACAAAATCTGTGCCTCCCCCTCTCTCTAGGGCACACAGGCTCCTGGGTATGAACAGCAGAAGCTTTCTTATGCAGCCTGTCCTCAATCCACTTAGCAGATTTCCTCCTGTTCTCCATCTGGTCAGGAACTGACCAGGGCCTGTGAGATGTGGGGCGCCCCTCGGATTGCTGGGCACTTGCTTCCGGAGTTGGTGATGTTTGCTTCTGGCCTGTTTAGGACAAGCAAGCTTGCTAACATCGTCACAGAATAGTACGCAAACTGCTGAAATAGTGTATTGAAATAAGTGTGTTGTAAAAGTTCTCTGGATTGGGTAAAGATTGGTGGGGAAAAGTCATAGAATTCTAAAGCGTACTCTACTCATCAGATTGCTCCTTCACTTCTTGAATCACTCTAAAGAAAATAAAATGGAGCTTGCAGGCAGTGCGCTCTGGTGAGACTGATGTCAAAGGTCAGCACAGACGACCCCTCCCCCCAACCCTTCATCGATAAGGTAGCAGTGCAGAGAGCCAGCCAGCAATGGGTCGCTTGGATTCTGGGAAAATCACTGTGTATTGTGCAATTGTGGGGAAATAATCATCTATTGAACAACTGGCTCTCCGGAGTTCCTTAGGTTGAAATGTGAGTAATATGAATGTATCATTTAGAAAGATTATTCACCTTAACAGACTCTTTTGACTAATCAGTTAGCTACTATTCCCAGTCTTACTGGGTAAAAAGGCTTTTATTATCCTCAAGAGAGGAGTGGCTCGGATGGTTCCTCAGCCTGTTTTTAGCCAATCTCTGTCACATACATGTGCACACACAATCTCGAACATGTTCTGTACTCAGCACGCATCACCTACCCGGGGCTGAGCTCTGCAAAGCCTGCTCCCTCCAGACCGGGAGAGCTTCCTCTCCCACACTGCTGGGAATCTAACACAGTGCCTTGCCCTCTACAAATGCTCAATTAATATTTGTTGACTGAAATTAAACAAGCCCTCCTCTTCAGGGACCTGGCATTGATGAGGCTTTCATTGGAACACCTACGGGCTCAGCACAAAGTCTTTCTTTGCGCTTAGCATCTGTCAGGCTTGAACTCACCTTGCACGTGACCCAGCTTTCCAAGGCCCAACCTACCCAGCCCCACAGGCTACACCCCAGCCTGGGCTAGTCAGGGCCTTCTGTTTGAATCCCAGGAACCTCTGATTCCCATTCACAGACAAATTCCTGCAAAGAGATCTTCCCAGACAAGGCCAATCTCCATGGGCTTTTTATCCCTAGTCATGGCTCTGTTCCACGGGCAGTGTTGCCCTGGCCCTTGTGCCTTCCCTCTGGCCCTAGACACCTCCTGGGCCCCATTTCCTTCAGGTCAGACATTCCTTCAACCTCATGGAGGCCTGACTGTCTTAATCTCCAGCTACTAAAGTAGCAGAACTAAAAATTCATTAGCGCTTTTCCAACGCAACCTCCACACTTCAAAGATGAGAACTGAGACCTGGCTGGGCTGCTACGCAATGACCCAGCTGTGCAGCCCGTGCAATGAACATCCTCCATGGGGCCACCTACATGCCCCACAGCACAGCCAGTCTCTGTCCACCGGAGGGTCTGAGGGTGCCAGGGGTCGGGGGGGTGCTCCTCATATCCGCATTGCAGAGGGAGAGATGCCAGTGACAGGCCAGTCAGTCACAGACCCAAATGCCAAGTGTCAGGGCGGCAGTGATGACCACAGCAGTCCTGGGCCCCGCTCACCCACAGCAGCACACAGCTGCTTGCCCACACCCACACTTCCTCAAGCACCCTCTTCTCTCCGCCCCCCCTTGTCCCCTGGGATCTTGTCCCTGGGCTCTTTGGGTGTAGCCAAGCCTCTCCCACAGGCAGGTGCAGGCTGTAGAGAGGCACTGACATTGGTCATCCTTACAGCCCATCTTGGACTCGGCGGCTACAGATCGGGGTGTGTGTAGCACCCTGCCGGCACCAATTCCCACGCCCCTGCCCCCTGCTGGCCAGCTGGCACTCCCCGGGGTGGGGGCGCTCTGTGTTCTGCTTAATAACCGCCTGGTAATTAGCTCCTCAATTTTGCTACTATGCTTATAATAGCCTCCATTAAAGTTATGGGGTTTTCAAGCCATAATGGCTTCCAGAGTAATTAATGCACAACTGGGTTTATTGCTAAGTTTATTTTTAGAGCTTTTCTCCCTCTCTCCCCCTCCCTTTGCTCTCATGCATGTTTTGACCAAAAAGACTGGGTGGGCTCAGCATGTGTTCTGTGGTGCCCCTGCTCCTGCGCCTCCATCCTTTCCATTTTCCTTCCTGCCGCTCCTTCCTGCTCCAGCCCCCAGGCAGCTGCTGGGACCCTGCAGTAGAGATAGCTGTCACTGTCAGAGGAGAGTGGCTCAGAGAGAGCATTTGGCCTGCATGTGTCCTTTGGTTACCTTCGCCTGGTCCAGGTTGTGGAGGCTTGGGGACCTCCCACCCCACACTCCTGATGACAGTGTAAATGGCCCTGATTGATTCTGCCTCCCCAGGCAAGTCACTCTCCCTCTCTGGCCTTGCTGGATCCAGCTGTGGAGGGATGGCAGTGCTACCCCCACACAGGGTCACTGTGAGCACTGCACTGGGCAGGCCTGCGTGAAGTGTCCAGCACCGTCTTTGCTCATCGAAAGTGTTGCAGGACAGTTTTCTGCTAATGACAGCCTATATGGACAGACAGAGGTGGGGAGGTGCCCAAGGTGGGAGCAGGACAAAAAGGTTGCAGGAGGAAAAAGACCGAGAACAGGAACATGCTGGGCGCCTGGGCTCGCTCCATGCACTGAGCTGTCACGACGCTTGCCTTCTGTCCTGGGTTCTTTCCATTCTGGGACTAGAACCTTCACCCAAACCAAGGATCTGAGGGTCTCTGGAAATACAGAAGAACTCTTCTCCGGCGTATTTGCAGCCCCAGCCAAGCTTAGCATCCCCATCCTTCACCATCATGGCCTAAGATCACACCCCCATGCGTGGCCTGGATATGGGGGCATAGGGGCGAGATCTGAGGCATGTGACAGGAGGTCACTCTACTTCTCCACAAGACTCAGCCATCATCCTGTCATGGACACTGGGCTCTGTCACTTGCCGGATAAGAAAGGAGGAGTTTGTCAGAGACACAGCACACATAGCCCAGAATGAGGGCTCCCTCCTGTGTCCCCACTATAGGGCCCTGCCTGTGAGTGCAATTTAACCCTAATGAGGCTTCAGTTCCCCCGAGAACTGGGGACAGAGGGGGCTTTAGTGGTAAGGGGCAGCTGGGGGATGCTGGCTGGCCCAGGGGACCACAGGTGCTCCTTGGTTGAAGACACCAGAACCATCTGGACAGAACAAGCATCTGTCCCCACGCCCAGGTCTCTGGCTATCCTCTTCTGCTCTCTCTTACAGGTGTCCACCTCCCAGGGCTCCTGACCCTGCCCCTGGACAGCCACCCCTTCTTAGATTCCAGCTGGGCCAGACTCTCCAAACCTGCTTCCGCAATGGGTGGGTTGTGAGCGCTGGTAAGACCTGCCTGCCAACATTCAGTCTCTATGTCGTCTCCATGCCTGGCCAGCCCGGCCCATGCCTGTTCTTTTCTCCCCTGTGCTGCCACCACCCCTGTGGCTATCCCTCTCCTGACCTTACCACCACTCAGGTAATGAGGAGCCGTGGACGCAGCCAGCCTTGGAGATGCCGAAGAGACGGGACATCCTTGCGATCGTCCTCATCGTGCTGCCCTGGACGCTGCTCATCACCGTGTGGCACCAGAGCACCCTCGCACCCCTGCTCACCGTGCACAAGGGTGAGCCGCCTGCCCGCCCCAGAGTGGCTACAGCTAACATGCAGCAGGGAGAAGTCACAGGGTCATCAGGGCCATGACCTTGGGTGTTGTATGGGAACTTGGTGTCAGAGGAAAAGCAACCTCAGGATTCAGAGCCAGGAAAAGGCTCTTTACCCACTGTTAAAGAGATGCCTGGGATAGTAGGTTGACAGTCACCAAGAAGCTTCCTCCTCTCACCTCCCAGGAGAAGGGGGCTCTCCACGCCATGTGGGGCCACATAGGGAAGACTGGGTCAGCCAGGAGGTGGAAGGAGTGATGGGCCGGCATGGACAAACCCTATGATATGGGATTTGCAGGAAAGAAACAGCAAGGCACAGTAAGCAGCTGGGCAGGCTCAAAATTCAATACATTTGAATAATTTGGGTGTGATCTAAGGTATGAGGGTGGTTCAGGGAAGAGGGATTTATAGGCTTGGGTATGAGAGGTCCACAAAGGAGGTAGTGGGGTGTGGGCTCTGGATTGGTTAGTTTGCATGTGAAAGGTATATTTGCAGGCAAGTTGTTCTCTGTTTCTAGAAATTAGCTAGCCCTGGGAGAGGCAGTCCCTCCCCAGGTTTGAAAGGCTCCAAGATGTTACGGCATTATAAAATATAGACAATTGTTTTAAAAACATACATGATTGGTACACACACACACAACAGTTTCATGATGTACAAGGCATACGACCACTTAGCATTGGCTGGGGCGTGGGGTTGGGGAGGTAGGACTTCTGGCCTGTTCCCCATTTTAAAGCCTTTCCAGGAGAGCATATTATTTGTTCCTCTTTTTCTATTTAGGAAGTCCCGGTCTAGTCCTCCCTGGCAGAAACAGGCCTGGAGAGAAAGGAAGTCCACCAAAGAACTAGTAGAATCGGAAATAGAGCCTCCTGTCCCTGGCTCTAGCAGAGTCCTGAGGTTGACTTTCCTCTCGCACCAACCTCCCTCTACTCCAGCCTTCCGTGTGCCCCACAGCTGGCTGCTGCTCAGTCCTCAGCCCTTGGTCCCTGCTGTCTTCTGGCCCCTGCCCCTCATGTCATGTAAAGATTCGATGCTTATGGGCAGGCATTCTCCCACTGTGGTGTGCATGTCACCTGGGAGCATAACACAGGGGGCCCCTCACCCACCCCAGCACAAGAGGAAGTGGGTCTGGGGTAGCACCTGTGAATCCACAGTGGCCTGTAACCCCAAGATGCAGGCAGTGTCCAAAGATCACAGCCTGAAGCTCTGTTGTTCCACACAGTCAGACGTCAGGTCACTCATCACCCTCCCCTTCCAGCTCCAACACCTCTCTCTGGTGCCTCTCAGTTCAGAATCATGGTTATGGTGCAAATACAACATTCCAGAGGGCTTAACATTACTATATATAAGGTGACATAATGTGGTGTCAATTGCATTGTCGGCGGAAGTCTGGGGTTGAAGACATCAGGCTGTTTTGCTAAGCAGGGATAGTAGTGCCTAAGGATAGGGACTTGGCATTCTGTGTCCTCAGAGCATGCCAAGAGGGACCAAATAAGAGCTGTCATTAAATGAAGTTAGGGTCGCCAGGAGGCTGTTATGACTCAAAGTCGCAAAAGCCCCGAGGCCAGTGGGAAGGGCAGGGCACAGGTGGTGGCACTTTCTAAGAGTACGAATCTTCCACACACTTGAGATCAGTTGGTGGCAGACAGCTTGGGCAAAATGACTCTAAATCTCCTCCCCAGGCCTTGGTTTCCAAAGCCTTACTGACTGCACCGTAAATTAAACCTTCTATCCAAGTCAGAATCCTGGACACCCCAACCTCTTTCCTCAGCTCTGCTCTCACACAGTTGGACCCCAAACTCCCTCAGATAGTTTTGTTTAATAACTGTAGTTGGGCTGGCAGTTATGTGCTGGTCTCTATCCCCTCCCGGCACCCTGTCTCGGGCCTGGGTCACCAGCACCCCGCTATTGCCATGTATCTGAGTGTGCCGTTAGCCTTGCCTCTTTCTGGGTTCACCTGCAGGTGCCTCACACAAGTACCCCACACCTGCATGTGGCTAATGACGGTGTCAGGACAGAGGGAGGTAAAAGAGTGGGTGCTGCACAGCATCATCCCCGAAACCGTGCGCCACCTCCTTTCATGGGACTTGCTCATTTCATCCTTCTGTAGTTGGCCAAAACCCATGAGGAAGTGGGGCTGATCACTGCCCTTCCACACATGATGAAATGCCCGAAACTGTGCCTGCCAAAGCTCTGACCCTTGACGGGTTTCTACTCATTGATCCATATAATAACTCGATAGATGCTACCATTAGCTCCATTTACAGTCACTGAAATCAAAGCACCAGCTGCTAAGTAATTTGCTCAAAGGCACATATAGTTAGCAGTAGAACTGGGCATGGTCTGAACCTGGCGTTTAGATGTCTAGGTCTGTCCTTTGACCATTACCACCCTCCACTGAGATGAGGCAGTGAGTACCCAACGATCCGTACATGAGTCCTTCAGACAGAAAGAACTTGAACAGAAGGAACTCATTGAAAGCAAGAATACCAATGGCTGTGATTTCTCCTCTTGATGGGACTGTTAGGTTACACATATCCTAACAACTATGAGCAAAATCCACTGGAATAAAATGCAGAGGTTACATGCAAAGTTCTGTGCCAAGTTACAAAGAATTAATTATATAAGGCCCAGAAGGTAGAGGCCTCACTTAACTAAAGGGCTTGTGAAAATCTAGGGCAAGCCAGCCTCAGGCTCCTTTGGGAGTCCACCCTGTGCTGTGGCCAGGACAGCACTAACACTGTGAAATGCACACCACGGTAAGGCAGTGCTGCTGTGCTGTGCTAGCCCAGCCCTGCACTGAGCAGTGTGGTCTGCTCAGGCCAGACCGGAGGGCTCTGGCGTGGTGTGGCTCATCCACATACTTTGCCATGTAAAATCCAATGCGTTTAGGAACCCAGGCTGCAAACTTGAAGTATGCCCAGCTGCACTCAAATAACGACAAGGCTCCAATTGTTATTTTTAGGTATGAAAAATTCGAGGTATTGCTGTATCATCCCTGGCATCTGAAGCAGGCAAATCTCTGAGAGAATTCCAGGGATGCAGAGTTCAACCCGAGCTCTAATAGGGCACAGGAGGAGGCAGGGGCCTGAGGCCCACACGGCAAAGGAGCCAGGACATGGTCTTGACAGGAGGGGTGGCCTTGAGCCCTGCATGGTGTGGCCAGGGCCAGGCCGGCGCTCCGGTTCCCACACACCTGTCTCCCAACCCTGCAGATGAAGGCAGTGACCCCCGGCGCGACGCGCCACCAGGCACGGACCCCAGGGAGTACTGTATGTCTGACCGCGACATCGTGGAGGTGGTGCGAACGGAGTACGTGTACACGCGGCCCCCGCCCTGGTCGGACACTCTCCCCACCATTCACGTGGTGACGCCCACCTACAGCCGGCCGGTGCAGAAGGCCGAGCTGACGCGCATGGCCAACACGCTGCTGCACGTGCCCAACCTGCACTGGCTGGTGGTGGAGGACGCGCCGCGCCGGACGCCGCTGACCGCGCGCCTGTTGCGCGACACCGGCCTCAACTACACGCACTTGCACGTGGAGACGCCCCGCAACTACAAGCTGCGCGGCGACGCCCGAGACCCGCGCATCCCGCGGGGCACGATGCAGCGCAACCTGGCCCTGCGCTGGCTGCGCGAGACCTTCCCGCGCAACTCCAGCCAGCCGGGCGTGGTGTACTTCGCCGACGACGACAACACTTACAGTCTGGAGCTCTTCGAGGAGGTGCGCGAGGAGGGCCGTGGACGCGGGGAGTCGCGGGCCAGCCTTCCCGGGGACGCCCCGGCGTGGGGACGAGACGCACGAACGGGAGGAAACTCGGAAGGGGGCGCCGGGCCGGCAGCGGGGCGGACCGCAGAGCGTCCGGGAAGGGGATGAGAGACGTCGCTGCGGGTTACAGCGCCCCCTGCCGATAAGGGAACAGAGTGGGGGTTGGCGCTCGTAAGCCGGGGGCCAGGCCACACAGACACTATCGCAATGAGGGCTTTC
Organism: Perodicticus potto; assembly: GCA_963574655.1. Classification (NCBI taxonomy): domain Eukaryota; kingdom Metazoa; phylum Chordata; class Mammalia; order Primates; family Lorisidae; genus Perodicticus; species Perodicticus potto. Next base: position 86,007 of record CAUYRH010078946.1, read on the forward strand.
GGGCCGCAGGGGTCGGGGTGGGATCATTCATTGTGGCTACAGAAACCTTACTGGTAAAACAGCTTGAGCTTCCTTGGAATCTACAGGCCTGTTAGTCTGGGGAAGAGGGAGGAGTCATTGCAGATTCTCAAGTGGAAAAACTAGAGGTTTTGTGCAAGGGAGAAAACAGCAGCAGGGTTATGTTGAAAAGATGATCAGCCGGTCTGGGAGGTCCAGGCTTGCCTAGGACAGGTTGTCAGCAGGTGCCCATCACCGGGCCAGTGCCTGGGGGTGGGGGTGGGGCAGAGGGGGGCAGGGCTGGACTGCTTGGCCCCAGATGGCTTCAGACTGCCCACCCCCTGAGTTTATTGATCTCACCTCGGGGGCAGGGCGCGTCCTGACTCTGGGTCTCCCACTTGCAGATGCGCAGCACCAGGCGGGTGTCTGTGTGGCCTGTGGCCTTCGTCGGTGGCCTGCGCTATGAGGCCCCGCGGGTGAACGGGGCAGGGAAGGTGGTCGGCTGGAAGACAGTGTTCGACCCCCACCGACCCTTTGCAATAGACATGGCAGGATTTGCAGTCAACCTGCGGCTCATTCTGCAGCGAAGCCAGGCCTACTTCAAGCTGCGTGGCGTGAAGGGAGGCTACCAGGAAAGCAGCCTTCTGCGAGAACTTGTCACCCTCAATGACCTTGAGCCCAAGGCAGCCAACTGCACCAAGGTAAGACCCCCTGCAGAACTGATGCCAGTGTTGAGCCAGACCCTTCCTACAGATCAAGGGGAAAGAAACTGCGACCTCACAGGAGCCCCGCCTTTCTGAAAGCCCTGCTGGAAGGCACCGCGGGCAGCCGCTGGGGGACACAACCTCCTTCCCAAGAGCAGTGCTCTGGGACCCCCTGCCGGGCAGATGTGCACCCACCACACCTAGGAGGACGCGTGCACATGCACACAACATGTACACACACATGTACACACACAAGACATACACTCACACACATACACAACATGTACACTCACACAAGACATACACCCACACAAGACATACACTCACACACATACACAACATGCACTCACACACAACACACACACTCAACACACACTACACACACACAACATGCACTCACAACACACACAAAACACACACACGCACTCACACACAACACATACACCCACAAGACATACACCCACACACATACACAACATACACTCACACAACACACACAACATGCACTCACAACACAACACATACACTCAACACACTAACACACACACACATGCACTCACAACACATACACAACACACACACACACGCACTCACACACAACACATACACCCACAAGACATACACTCACACACATACACAACATGCACTCACACACATACACAACATGTACACTCACACAATACATACACCCACACAAGACATATACTCACACACATACACAACATGCACTCACACACAACACACACTACACACACACAACATGCACTCACAACACACATAACACATACACTCACAACACATACATAACACACACACACGCACTCACAACACATACACTCACAAGACATACACTCACACACATACACAACATGCACTCACACAACACACACAACATGCACACAACATGTACACACACAACATGTACACACACAACATGTACACTCACACAAGACATACACTCACACAACACATACACACACAATGCACACAACACACACAACATGCACTCACAACACAACACATACACTCAACACACAACACACACTACACACACAACATGCACTCACAACACACATAACACATACACTCACAACACATACACTACACACACAACATGCACTCACACAACACACACACATGCACTCACAACACACACAAGACATACACTCAACACACACTACACACACACAACATGCACTCACACAAATACACTCACACAACACATACACTCATGGCACACACACATATGCTCACACCACATACACATAAATGCCCGCACAACAGATACACTCACACAATACATACATACAACACACACAACACATACACATGCACATATACCCTTACCACATACGTACACACACTAATGCACACACAACACATACACACATACAACACATACCCTCACACCCAACACATATACACACATACACACACGCACGCGTGCACTTGGGAAATCTTGCGACTCGTCTGTCTTCCCTAGCTCTCGACTTCCCGTTTCCAACAGGGTCTCTGAATGCATCACATGTGCAAACAGCAAGAACACTGGGTGGGTAGAAATAAAGAACAAATGAGAAAATCTCGGTGGGACAAGGGCAGAAAGAGGAGCAGGAGAAATACTTGCAGGTGTGGGAGGGAACCGGGCGCTGTCGGGCGTCTGGGCGAGGTCAGAGAGCTGCCCCACTTTGTTTTGTGTCCCGGATCGCACAGATCCTGGTGTGGCACACGCGGACGGAGAAGCCCGTGCTGGTGAATGAGGGGAAGAAGGGCTTCACAGACCCCTCGGTGGAGATCTGAGCCTCAGGACACAGGTACAGGGAGGGCATGGGGGCCGTGAACTGGCAAGGGTTATGGCAGGTTCGCCCGCAGCATAAAGCTCGGGAGGCTTTTCCTCTTGGTATTAAATTGTGGGAGGACGGGGCAAATGTGGACAAAAGTAGAGGTACAGCCCAAGTCCCCTTCCTACTGTGCCAAATGAAAGTCTGCAGGGGCCACTTTCACCCACACAGCGGGGTCCTCGTCCTCCAGATGCTTCAAAAGGCATCATCCTGACACCCCTTCACCCCATGTCAGTATTACTGTCATGCTGGCCACAACACTGGGCCACTGTGGGGGCTGCTGTTTAGACCAGTCACCAACTCGGCCCCCTGAGTTGCCTGTCTCCCTTTTGTCCTCTTCGTTGCTGGCCAGGACAGGGACTCCCCAGCTCACAGCTCCACACCACTGAACGTGGCCCTCCATAGTGAGCCACAGAGGGCCACAGTGGGTCACAGTGAGAGAGTGGGCCCAGGGCCCAGGCCTGCCACCTCTCACTGTCTGGCCTCAGTTTCCTCAGCTATAAAGTGGGTCATGGTGCACCTATGACACGTGATAAGTCCTGTATAAATCTTGCTACTTTGATTCTTTTAATCCCTCTATGGAAGTAGGATCTATCTGCACTTCACAAGTAAAGAAATGATGTTCAGGAAAGCTGAGTGACTTCTTCAAAGTGACACGCTGGCCCCAGTGAATTGTGCTGAGTGAATGGAAAGCCAGGAATGTTTTTTTTGGAGGCAGAGTCTAATTCTGTAGCCCTGGGTCAAGTGCTGTGCTGTCATAGCTCACAGCAACCTCAAACTCTTGGGCTTGTTGGACTTGAGCAATCCTCTTGCCTCAGCCTCCCAAGTACCTGGGACTACAGATGTGCGCCACAACACCTGGCTCATTTTTCTGTTTTTAGTAGAGACAAGGTCTCACTCTGGCTCGAGCTGGTCTCAAACTCCTGAGCTCAGGCAATTCACCTGCCTCAGCCTCCCAGAGTGCTAGGATTAAAGGTGTGAGCCACCAAGCCCGGCTAAAGCCAGGAATTTTTGAGACTCTTTTCTGTGAATTTATCGTACCTCTGAAAAGCACCTTTTACTCCTGACTCCCTGCTCTAGGTTATTCTAAAGGTGGGAGTTCAGATAGCAGGACATCTGTCCTCTGGCCCTGAAGCTAAACAATAGCTTCTGTATCATGTTTCCAACCACAGGAGACCTCAGGGTATCACTCTGCCTGTTTGCTACCCTGAACTCAAAAACTCACCTTGGCTAGGCCACTCAGAATGCATCAGTATGGAACCTTGCCCGCTCCCTGTCACCAAGTCACTGAGAGAACCTTCCCCCACCTTCCCGGGGCCACACCTCACTGGCTCCTCCTCTCCCCTCACAGGAGCCTCCTCAGACCCTGTTCTCGGCCTTCCATCCTCTCCCCACGGCGATGGTCCCTCCAAGGCAGACTCTAAGGAATCACCAACACCCTCCCTTCTACTCTGGGGGCTTGTGAGAGTGCCCAGCCTCAGGCCAAGACAAAGGACAGAGAATTTAAGCACAGAAATCCCAGACCTGCTCTCTCCATCCAACGCGACCAGGGCCTGAGAGACCCAAGGGCTGGTGGGGGTGCAGCTGCCCCAGCACCCCTCCCCAGGAGCTGCCCGCGCTGACGGGGCTGCAGGAACAGTTGCTGCAACACCCATGTCTGCCCAGGAGTGACGTGGGGCTGGGGCGGGTGGCGAGAAGACCCTGCAGTCAAGTGGAGCGTGGCCTTCCACAGCCCTCTGCGCCTGGGCCCAGCTCAGCCACACGGGACACCCAGCCAGGCAATTCTGAAGACCAGAGTGCGGCCCTGGGCGGCAGGAATGCCCCACTCCCTCCTCAGCACCTGCTCTTCTCAAGAGCTGCTCCCAATTCAGACATACCTCTCTGGCTCTCCTCTGGTTCATGTTTACAGAACATAAGGCTGTCTTTGATCCCAACAGGCACCCAGCCCTGCTTCGGGGGCCTGGGTCTGCCAACAGGCTTCCCCTGTACCTCAGGCTGTGGCGGGAGTGGAGTCCCTTCCTCTGGCCCTACTTCCCTCATGCCTTCTCCTCCAGCACTGGCAAGGAGGTGGGCCCTAGAGCCAGCACAGGTCACCGCGGGACCTGGATAAGAACCACGTGACCCCACTATCCACACACTGCCTCCCCACTGCCCACATGGGCTGCCGGGCCCCTCACCTGGACTGGACTGGAGGGGAGACGCCCTCCTGCAGTTTTTGAGAACCACAGACCTCAGGCCTGGAGGGGCCAGTGTCAGGGGAAAGCAGAGCTCTCCTCCAGCCTAGAAAGAGCGGGGAGGCCAGGGCAATTCCCCAACTCCTTCCTGCCCCAGTCTAAGGAAGAGCAAGCTCTGCTTTAGCAGGGGGACTTAGGGGAGCGGCAGGGATCAGTTTGACACAGAGGGGAAAGAGACCCGAGCACACAGTGCTTTGGAAATCATTCTATTTTAAACACATAAAAAGGGAATGAAAATGTCACTTCTCCCTAAGTTGGGAGCATGGAGAGCCAGTGGCCTTGCATCCAGCTGCCCCCTTTCCACCCCAGAGAAAAGACAGTGCACCGTGAGCTGCTCCCTCCCTCTAGGGAAGAGCTCCTCCCTGGGTCTCCCAGACCACTGGGAGGGTCCCTGGCTCTCTGATGGAGGTGATCTCACTCATGCTCCTGCAAGTTGGAAGCACAATTTTCCTCCCAAGTGGAGGAAAAGGAAAGGGCCTGAGCCTATTGAAGAGGATTTTATTTTTTAACTGCTAACAGCCCCCATTCCATTAAACTCACAGGACAGGTCTGAGAACCATTTAGAACCCACTAGGGGGTGGGTGGGTGGGACTCAGTCCAGAGACCTAACACTCAAAATATAGCATTGGTTGCCTATTTTCAAACGGAGTTAACCTCCCACCGTATTCTTGAAACCATTTGATGGAATCTGATCCTGAACGACTTCGCAGGACATTTTCCCCAACATCTTATACTTTGGATGTCATTTTGGAAATCAGCCCCTTGGAATCAGGTGGGGTGGCATGGGAGAGAAGGGAAGAGGTGGGCACACGGCGTCCATCAGATGAGTGAATTTATGTCCAGGCACAAGCCTCATTCGTGGAAACCAGCCCTGAATGCCAAGGTCAGCTTGGCTGGGCTGAGGGCCACCCTCTTAGCCAAAAACCCAGGGCTAATTTTCAGGAAATTGATAATGAACAACAAAATGGGGACCTTTTTTGGCAGATGCTAAGTCAATTATTTTCACCTAATATCCTCTTTTAGATGTATGTATATTTATTTATAATTATAACCCTGGTGGACTGCAGCCTTCATCTTGGTTGGGAATGAGTTTGTTATAAATCGGAATTGGGTCCATGACAATTGTTTTCCAAACCCAGTCTGTTCCCTGCTCCCTCTATGGCAAGCCCCACCAAAAGAAGTAAGAGGCCAGGGGCGGCGAGGAGTTCTGAGAACAAGAGACTGGCGTGAGGGTGGTGCCCAGGCAGCTGCATCTGGTCTGTTTTAATTTAACTGTATTTAATTTCCTTTCAAAATTAAAAGTCAAATATGGTTTTTAACAGTCCTAATCCTCTTCAGCCCTACGTTATTTTTATTTGTTGATTTAACCAACAGATGTTTATCAGGTGCCTATTATGAGCAGGCATTATTCTAGAAGCCAGCACACAGCAGTGGAAAAACAAAGCCCTCATCTTCAAACGGGTCACCTAATGAGAGAAGACGGACAATAAGAAATGTATTTCAGATGTGACCTGCTATGAAGCTAATGGAGCCCACTGGTGAGACAGTGCCCTGTAGGGAGGTCAGAGAGGCCTGCTGATGAGGTGACAAAACACAGCTCCCAGGGCTCCCCGGGGCAGGAGAGGCTGAGCATGCTCAGAGATCAGCACAGAGGCCCATGTGGCTGCAACTGACTGGCAGAGGCTGAGGAAGTAGCATGGGGAAGACAGAGAGTGGGGGAGAGGGAGGCCAGAATACATCAGCCCGGGAACCAGGATCGACCCGCAGCTTCAGCTCCAAGTGCAGACACAGGCAGGTTGGGGAGGTGGTATCTGCAGTGATCCTGGTGCTGGGGGCACAGAGAAATGGTCGAATTCTGGATGTGTTTAAAGGGGAGAGCCAGGAGGACTTGCCAGTTGGTTGGACGTGGAAGGTAAGGATAGTCCAAGACACAAAACTGCCTGAGGGATGGGACAGGAGGGGTGACATGGAGAAAATCTGTTGCAGATGCCTGCTAGACATGTGCAGGAGAGCAGGGGAGGGGACAGCTGCCTGCACACCTGGAGCTCAGATGTGGACCAGCATCGGGGGCATTAGTCTCAAGGCTGTTTACACAGGTGTCCCAGGTAAGACCCCCCCATGCATGAGTGTAAGCAGAGGCTCCCCAGCATTCAGAGGCTGGGGTATGAGGAGGACCAGAAGAGGCCATACTGTGCAGAAGCCATGGGCAAATCTACTGAACCCTGGAGAATAAACTCCGCCAAGAAGTACTTTGCTAGAGAGGCCACAGGGTTAACTGTCAGACAAGGACAAGAATAAGTTGGAAAGGGAAGGCCTCATCGTAAGAAAGGCAGGGCCTTCCTGCTCAGGTTTGCATAAAAGTGTAATTCAATGGGATTCTTGGCTTTACAAAAGGATTCACAGTAAGATGCCCTTAAATTCCAGCTCCCTGTCACGTTTTCCAACAGAATCCAACTTCACACATAGCTTCGCAGAAGTACATTCTCATTGCTCCCTGGCTCGGGACATGCCCAAGTAACCCTGGTCCCATCCATATTTTAGCTTAACACTTGCTGTTCTGGGGCAGATCTGGAAAAGCTGGAAAGATTGGGAAAAATTAGGGACCCTGTCCACAAGCTCTACTCTGATAAGCTTATCTCTGTGCCAAGTGGGGCACATGGGTTCCCCCCAGCATGACCATCTGCCCTTAATTTGCTCAGCGCTGGGCCCTGGCTGCACACCACAGTGTCCCCCCAGCACAGCCACACACAGGATGCAGGCCTGTTGGCTCTGAGAGCCCCACAGCCAGCATCCCTCTCCAGCCTTTGCTGGGCTGCCAGCGTGTGCACTGTGCTGGAGAGGTGGGTGCTATTTGATGCTGGCTATGATGGAAGATAGCTCATTTGGGGCAATAGATGCCTGATGCAGTTTGTGAAGAAAAGCTCACCACCACCATCTCCCCTGCACCAGCTAACTTACAGGTAGTACCCCTGGCTGCCTGGCAGATTCTTACCATTGCCCACCAGCACAAGAATGGGCTTGTATTTGACCTCCTCTCCAGGGCACTTCCAATCCAGTGACATTTCAAGGGGAACCCAGCAGGTTGAGGAGGGGTGCACAGCATCCTCTGCTGGGGCCAGTCAGCGTCTGCACCCTCGAGCATGTGAGCCTGACCCCACAGTTGCCCTCTCCTCTGGTTTAGGGCAGCACAGACAAAACCAGAGACATCACCCAAGAGGGTTTCATGCAACTTTGCTTTATTGCAATTCAGGACAGTGAGAGGAGGCAAAACATTACACTTGATCTCCAGAACGACAGTTTCAAATTTGGGCATGAAAACAGCTCTTAAAGAGGGCTGCCTCTCCCCCCTGTTGCATGGGTATGGGGTGCAGAGAGTGGGAGGCTGAGCTGGAGGTAAGGCCTGTGGTCCTGTGGCCACCCCAGCATTCCTGGGGCCGCCTGCCCAACAGCACTGAGCTGGGCCTCTGTCCCCTCCCTCCCCAGACACTCTGCTGGGCTCCACCTTTATACTCCTGCACTGATGCCTGTCTTCATTCAGTAAAACTGGAAATACTAACTAATTCAGGAAAAGCAGCAGCTGAGTATTTCTGTTCCTCAAGCTCGGCCTGTCATCCTGTCAGATGCAGCACGAGTGGAATGGAAAGGAAATCACGTGTTCCTCAAACGGCGTTTCTTTGAGAATCCCAAAAAAGGCTCAGGGAAGGTTGTGACGAAAGAACAAAGTCAACTCAGGTGAGACACCCCTCTTTCCTATCCTCTACAAACGGTGACAAACTCAGGATTTCAGGAACACCAAGGGGCCAGGAAAGATGTGGGCCAGGCCCGCCAAGTGCATTCGGAGAGCTCACCTGAGTGCCGGGCGGGGCTGGGGTGAGTGGCACAGGGGGAGACGCCCAGCCAGTTTCAGCCCCTTTTCTGAGGGGCCCAGGTACGCAGCACTTGACAGTCTGATTAAACGCTCCCACCCCCATGGAGACATCCCTCTCCCAGCGTAGCAGGGAAGTAGGAAAAGTACCATCAACAAAGCCCGGCTGAGAAACCATCTGGGCATGAGGGGGGCCCTCTGTGCCACCCCACGTTTCACCTCAGGTTCAGGGTTTGAACCGAGGTGGGGCAGTCAGGAGCCCCTGGGTCCCTGAGGTTGCTACTTAAGGAGCTCCTCCTGCAGGGGAGCATGCAAGGAGACAGCCTCCTAACAGTGCAGGTGGCACTCTCCTGTGTCCCCAGGCAAGAGGTGCAGGAGGTACCGGGCGGCACTGCTCACTTAACGTACTGGTTCCTGCCTAGGTGGGGGATTTCGGTGGATTGTATCACAGAACCTGCCATCATCTCCTCAAAAATGATGACCTGGTTAGAGAAGGGCTGGGTGTCAGAGCAGCTGAGGTAGGCCCCAGAGGCAGACAAGGACACTTGTTTTGAGGTGGCAGGATGGGAAGGGAGGGGGTTAGGGTTGAGGCTGGAAGGACCCGGGGCCAACAGCCCATCAGCACCCAGGAAGAGGGAGGAAGAGGCTCCCCGAAGCTCCCCTGGGCCCCCACAAAGGCTCCCGGGGAGATACTCCGATGCTAGGGAGGGCAGGGATGGGCAGGGAGCCTCGGAGGCAAAGGGAAGGAGGCTGAGCATGTTCCCACCTGGTTGATTCCTGTGTCCAACCAGGGCCCTGGGAGGTAGAGGGTCTTCTGGGGTCCAATGCTCCAATAGCGTCCAAGGTTTTGGCCATTGATGAATACGACCCCCTTCTCCCAGCCCTTCAAAGAGAGCAGGAAGGGAATCAGTCTACCACGAGAGTCACCAAACACACAGGCACACAGGATGCCAGAGACAAACACACAAACCGGGGGGACGAAGGGTAGGGTACCTGTCACCTGTCCCCCTAGTTCCAAGCCTCCCAGGGAGGGCGCCCAGGCTCAGACCAATGCTGGAAGCTGGGCCCTGAGAGGCACCGGGTGCTGCTTCTGCTCTGAGCCCATTCTTGGGGTACACTGGTGGCTTTTAGCTTGGGGCCCTCGGCGAGGGAGAGGGGAGAACCCGGCAGGTGAGGGGGGGACCTACAAACCTCCAGCTTCAGGAAGGTGTCAGCAGGTGAGGGGCCGACTGACAAGGCACCCAAGAAGAAAGCAGGAAATGCAGGCGCCTCTGGGAGAGCATTCCATCCAAACCTGAGAACAGCCCGAGGGACAGGAGATGTCAGGTCTGCTCCCAGCCCTGCTCCAGATTCCCGGAGCATGACTCTGCCCTTCCAAGGCCCCCTGCCTCTTACTCAAGGTCCAGGAACGGCAGCCACGTGGGATGATGGGGATGCCTAGTCTGCTGGCTGGGGTCCTAGGGCTCACCCCTCCCCTTGGGCACTCTGCTCTGGTCTGTGGGTCTGTTCACACACAGCAGGGCCCCGGGTGAGGAAGGCGCCGTCCAGCTGCAGGTCAGCTATGCACTCCCACGCCCGTGTGAGGCAGGGGCCCACCTCTGAAAGATGCTCTTTTTCATATCCAGACTGTAGATTCTGAATTTTTTCAGGGGAGAATCATCCAGATAGAGATTTCCGATTAAGCCTGTGAGAGGGAGGCAAGGAGACACCAGCAAGCCCTAAGGCAGAGGCAGCTGTCCTGGCCAGGCCAAGGCCACCTGGAAAGTTCTCAGGAAATTCAGGTACTGAAGGACAGGCTGACACGGCCACTGGCCAGGAAGCTCTTTACTTGGGTCAAAACCTTCCTAGAAGGCCTAAGGAGTATGAGAGTGAAGACTTTAGGGCTTGCTGGGAGGAAGGACACGTGAGGTCAGTGACAGAGCAGAGGTGTCACAGGGTGAGGACAGTCCCCAGAGGTGCCATAGAGTGAGAACAGTCCCCAGAGGTGTCACAGGGTGAGAACAGTCCCTAGAGGGGTCACAGGGTGAGAACAGTCCCCAGTCCCCAGGGATGCTCCAGATGACCAAAGGTCACAGGGATTCTGGCCTAACTGTAGGGTCAGTTTCTGTTGATGGGGTCAATTCTCAATAGACCTCATAGGTCAGCCAGAAATCCTCTACACCACCTAGGATTGAAGACGTGTTTCAAAGTGTGAGCAGATGGCACTACTGGTACCCAACACCAAGGTCCTGTGCACACTGACGAGTGACTCATTAGTGCCCTGAGGACTGGGCCAGCTGTGCTGGTCCAAGAGTGGCCTCCACGGCCCTCTTGCTCATGGAGCTGCTAATTTGCTACAGTGGGAATCTGGAGACTGGGGAACATGAAGAGGCTTCACAGGGCCTAGAAGTGTGTGACAGTGAATGACAAGAGGACGGGACCTTCCAGAGAGGGTCCAGGGCACCCTTGATGACGGTTTGAGGACACAAAGGCAGAAACAAGGGTGAGGCCAGCAGTTCCTTCTGACCCAGGAGAACAAAGGAAGGACCTGAGGACGGGCCCAAGGTGGGGGCTCACGGGCAGGCAGGGAGATCCAGAGAGGAATACGGGGCAGCAGCTGAGGGCCCCTAGAGAGCCCTCCGAGACCCTCTGAGCCCACCTGGAGAGAGTCGTCTAGCCCCTAGAACCCACCAGAAGGCCCCACGTCTGAGCAGTATTGCTTCCCTGACAGGCTACCAGAGGCTCTGGGTTGAAATTCTGACCAAAGAAGAGCTTGGCCAGTATCCTCCATTCCAAAGACAAACACCCATGAGAGAACTGGGAGGTCATCACTTCTGTTCCCCAAAGTAGGATTTATTTTATCGGAGAGGGGTTTTTTTATAACTTACCTGAAAACCACTCGCCCAGATTTTTTAAAAGGAAGAGCTAAATTAAGGCATAAAAGATTTAGTCGGCCAGAAAGAATAGAGGGAACTGGCGGGACATCCCCAGAGGGGCGGGCTGTCGAAAGGCATCCTGTCTGCTGTGTCTCGCTCCCTGCTCTCCACCACGCCCGAGATAATCTAGGGTTCCCCAAGACGGATCCAGGGAAGACAAGAACGTGGGCGTCCCAGGCCCCGCTTTGGATCCCTAGAAGTCCCACTCCTGACTGCTCAGCACCACCCCCGAGCAGACAGACGTCCTTGATGAAGCCAACCGCTGCACAGGGAAAGAACGAGCAGCAGCAACGTGTTCACGTGTGTTCGCCATATTCACACGCGTTCACCAGGAGGTTGTGGACGCTGTGCATGCAGAGTGCTGAAGGGAAAGAGGCCAGACCCCCCTGGGCTTCTCTGGCCCACTCAGCCCTGGCCTCACGTGTAGGACAAACCTGCCACGGGCCACCGTGGCCTATTGGCTGGCTGGCACGGAGACAGGCCACAGGAGCAGCGGGCACACTGGCTGCCCTTCCCTCTGTGTGTGCCAGGACCCACCTTTGCGCTGCTCATCAATATTATATCCGTAGTTGACTCGCCCACAATTCTCCACCAAGATCCTCAGCACAGTGTGACCCTGCCAGGAACACAGTGGCCCACGATGACGGCCCGATCATCCACCAGACGGTCCCAGCTGCACCTTGGGACTTGTTTGTGGAGCCCAGTTCTTCCCTGCACCCCGAGGGTGCGAGGGAGCACCCAGCTGCTCAGACAGCAACCCTCGCCCCTCTCCATCTGCAGCTTGTGGCTGAGCAGCCTCCTGTCTTCCAGCCCTTTCTATGTGGCTCCCACCAAACCCCCTCAGAAATAGCCGGGCCGGCCATCACCCCCTCCTAGGATAACAAACCTGGACCAGGGGGATGACGATCTTTGTGTTTTTATAGTCCAAGAATCCTATGGATACTGTGTTCACAAATACCTGCCGGAGGGAACAGAAGAAGAGAACCCAGGGTCAACAGGAGGGGAGGGGAGGGTGACTGACCTCTGCTAGGTCAGAGGGGGCAGCACAAAGTGCATGCAGGCCGAGGAGGGGTCAGCCAGGGAGAGTCCCAGTGAGCGCCCGCCCGCACAGCTGAGAAGGATCGCACAGCCAACAGGCCTGGGCGGTTTTAACATGCTGGTAACCACTGATTCTAATGGGGAAGCAGGTGTGCATTGCAGAGCTGATAATTAGGAGGTCACAGGAGCTAAGAAGAGGTGCTCCTACCTGTCCCCGGTCACGCACAAGACCGCTGAGAATGCCAGATGAGGTGATGGTGGTCTCGTACAGAACATAGCCGAAGGACTGGCCGTTCCCCTCATTGACCGGCAGGTTCTCCATGTTGATGGGCTTTTCAGACTTGATTGGCTAAGGACAGGAGCTCGGGGCCAGGCTCAGGAGGGCAGAGGCAGCAGCCCCCTCCGCGCCTTCCAGGATGCAGGGTGGCAGGCCCTGCCCAGGGGCTGACACACGGGGCAGGAGGCAGGGAGCTCTGACTTCTCATCACTCTAAGCCCCTGGCTCTCCAGGATCACTGGCATGAGGGATGGGACACAGGGTAGAGAGCTGCCATCGAATGGCCTTGCAGCTCTTGGAGCCACCGTTGTTCCTGCACCAGGATACCCCGTGAGCCCACTGTAGCCGATGCCCCCTCCACAGGGGAGGAGGCCACTCCTCTGCTCCCCTGCCCCTCTCTGAGGCTGGAGGAGGGAGAGGCCCAGGCCCCCACCCGCACCTGCCCTTTCTTCTCCCAGTCCCCTTGCTCCCTCCACTTCACACTCTCACATTAGCTACTCCTCTTCCCTGTGATTCTAAGTTGGAGACTGGACCTCGAAGCCACCAAGGATGGGCTTCCCTCTTCCCAGCACCCTTGACTGCCCCACAGCACTCACCTCCCCCATGTACTTGAGAGCGTCCCACAGGGACAAGTAGAAAACTGGCACCATCGGTTCATACACCGTCTTGGGAAGAGGGTCAGGCGGGGGAGGGAGAGGGCCACCTGCTATGTAGACACACAGTGAGGCAAGTGGCCCAGGCTGCTGCTGCCCAGTTCACCCGCCACCCAGCTCCCACCAGCCCGCCTCCTCGCACCAACAGGTACAACGGGCAGGTGTGACACACACCCAGGCCTCCGCTGCAAGGTGGGGACAGGGGGAGGTCTCATATCCTCCAGGTGGAAGGAGGAGGCTGAAAACCCCCAAGTACAGAGGGGAAGCTGGCAGGACACAACTGAGAGGGGACAGTGCGTCTCTCGGACTGTCCCGTCCTCCTCCGAGATGTCCCTGCACACAGACTGACCAGGGTTGAGACGGGTGGCAAGGAAGGAAGGAACTCGTTAGGGGTCTCAGAGCAGAAGCGAGGGTCTGCTGGGCACCTGAGAGGGAATCAAAGAAGTCCCGAAGCTTGATGTACTTGGGCGTGTAATCTCCGGCCTCTGTCAGCACGGCATCGTAGTCTGCAAGACACCGGGCCCTGCCAAGGTCATGCCTGTCCCCAGGAGGTCATATGCAGCCCACGGGAGGGAGAGGGGCTGGGGGAGGGCAGCAGCCTCGTCTCAGAAGCGTGGGTGGCAAAATAGCCGTCCAGTCCAAATACTCTAAATACCAAACACCACCCAACGCGACAAAACTGCCCAGAATCGCTGCAGGATTACATTTCTAGCTGCCAGTAGAATTTCTACTTTCTGGGGACTCTCATCCTAAAGGCGGGTAGGGTCACACCACCTCGAGGGCCTGGGGAGAGGGGAGGAGGCTGTATCCCTGGGTGGTCTCCGGTCACTTCCAAGAGGCCTCTCGGCAGAGCAGCCGGCTCCTGGAGCAGCAACCGGCCTCAACATCCCACTGCCCAGGACGTCTGAAGTGCCCATGCAGGCAAGGCCTCTACCTTCCCACGTACTTCAGAGCCAGGGACATTCAGGGAGCAGGAAGTTATCCCTAAGGGCCCCTCCACACACACGCTGGGGCGGGGCTGGGAGGTGGCGCTGAGCGGTACTTGCCATAGCTGGTGATATCGGACTTGTATTCGTGGAAGTGCATGGCTCCGTTTATGAAGCCAAAATTGGTGCCTCCATGGAACATGTAGAGGTTGATGGAGGAGCCAGCGTGCACGATGGCAGATACGGTCTTTAAAACCTCTATGGGGGGGACAGAAGGACACACAAGGGGTCAGTATCTGAGTGAGCCACTGACCCCTGCAGCTCTCGTCCTCCCAACTCCCCCTCAAGCCTGAAGACCCACATCCTCATTCTCTTCCTCGGCACTCACTAAAACCCCATCGCAGACGTGGAGGGAGCAGGAAGAGATGGGCCAGAGCCACAGGCCCTGGCTGCCTCGACTGCCCTGCTGGCACCCGCTCCACCTCGCATCTCACTTAGAACAAACACCAAGAGATGGGGTTCATCGGCAGAGATCAAACTCTGACCATCTCCCCTCCTTTACTAGGAAATGAACCATGTTATGAAAAGATAATATCAAAGGAGAAAAATAAATGGCTAATAAGTACATGTCTTAAGAATATAAATCAAAGAAATGCAAACTCAAGATGACATAGCGAATAGGCCAGTATCACACATGATCGTAATCCTCGGTGTTGATGAGTGTGTGGGAAGTGGGTTTTCTCATTTGATGATGGTGAGTAAGCACTGCTACAGCCTCTCTGGAGGGCAGCCTGGTAAATACACCAGAATTGCACTAACAGAGCGATTCTGTTGCTTCTCACAGGGAAATAATATGCCAGGTGTGCAAAACCACATGGTCAAGGTCCCCCGGAACTGGCTTTCAATTAACAAAACCACTGGAAACAGTCTAGGACGCTGGGCCAATAGGTTGTGGTTTAGAATAGGTTCTTCATGTTCTCTAAACAGGGGTTAAGTCTACACTTAGTTACAGAAAGCCGTCCATGGCAGGCACAGGCAGGTGGCGCACGGCACAGCATGGCCACATCTGTCCACATCTGTATGTGGATACAGGTAGGGAGGTGCAGAGAACTGGCCGCACGGCTTACAGCAGCAGTTCTCAACCTGTGGGCTGCGACCCACAGGAACTGTATTAAAGGGCCACGGCATTAGGAAGGTTGAGAACCACTGGCTTGCAGGCCAGTGTTTCCTCTGTGCCCTAAGATTTGAATTTCTTCTTTATTCATTTTTCACGTGTTCTGAACATTTGCAATAGGGCGAGCATCACTTTTCTCATTACAAAAACATTTAAAAAGCAATGTGAAAAATCCTACCACTTTAAGTATCAGGGCAAATGACTCGGGAATATCAAGAGCTGATTACTACGCCCTACAGCCGAGGTTCATCCACTCATCCACTCGCGGGTTGTTTGAAACTTCCTCTTCCCTCTCAGGCCGACACACACACTGGATGTGGGCGCCACAGAGCACTCACCAGAAGAATCCAGGATATTGTGAGGGCCTCCCCACGAGTCAAACCACCCGGTCCAGTACTCCGTCACCATCTTGGGCTGAACCCCCTGGGCACCACAAAGTGATCGTTAGAAGGGCAGGCTGACCAAAAGAGAAGAAGAGTGCCCCCAAGACCCCCGACTCTGCCCTGGCTGCACGCCCCTTGCTTAGAGGCCTTTGGAAGCAGAGCAGAGATGGCGGTCAGTCTACCTGCACCAGGTCACCCACCCTGTGTGGTCTCTGCGCCTGCAGGCACAGAGCAGCGGCAGCTACCAAAGTCAATGCAACAGACCGTGATGGCCTGATGCGGTTTGACTGTCGCCTGCGTGCTAGGAAGAAGACTTGGTTTGCTTTCCAGATCAAGCCAGGCTTTGCCTATCCTCTTCCAGGAAAGGAGGATGTTCTACCCAGGATAACTCTGAGGATAACTCTCAGAGATGCCGAGAGGACCACCAGGGACACAGACCCTTCCGGTGCTGCTTGACTTCAGCCAGAAGAGTCAGAGGCTACAGAGTGGGCCCTCCCTGAGGTCTGGCTTACTTGCAGTTTGCAGCAATTTTCTGAACGGAAAAAAAATCAGGGCCTTATAGCACAGCCATTCACTGCACAAGTTTTGCAGCCACAGTTTGGACTCATACCTTGGCTGGGACACTCAACAAGGGTCATTTTAGAGCACTGACTTTGGCACAGGATGGCCCCAAGGAGGCAGAGATGATTCCTGGGGTCACGCTCTGCTCCACTGTGTCTGCAAAGGGCCCGGAGCACGTGGGGAGGTATGAGGACTAAGATGCCCTGCACTGGAGAGGCCCCCTTGTTCCCTCAGTAACTGTGCCGAGTCCACGCCTGTCAGTAATGGCCTCACACTTACAAGGTGGCTGTATGCACAGCAACCAAACCTGATCCAGAGCAAGGAGACAAACTTCTGATCTGCTGGGTGGAAGGGACCAGCCATACCTGGGTAAAAGCTAAAGTGGTCCTGATAATTTTTAACAAGGCTAGTAGCTTGGGATTTTCTTTACAAGCCATCTACCTCCCAAGAAGAAAGGTGCAGACTGTGCCACATTTCACTAAAAAGGGAGAAGTAGATTCTGAGTCCCGTATTTCAGGAGTCTCCAGTGCCAGAACCGGGCTCTTCGGCTCAAGTGTGCCAGGGCCAAGGGAAGTGGGTTCCCATTGTGGCCCAGCTCACGGCACAGAGATGGAGCTCTGCAAACAGACGGTGCTAGAATTCCTAAGCCCCTTCCTGACTGTCTCCCTCACCATCCCATAGTAGTAACAGTAGCTAGCCCACCTGGTGAGGGGACAGCCGGAGAGATGGGCACACAAAGCCCAGCGCACAGTGCCTGGCAGGTAGGAAGCACCCAGGAGACCCTGGGGTAATTCTCTCCAACACCGGGTGTGGACATTCAGGACTAGCAAGGTGCTAGTGGACAGCCCAGAGTCCAGCTGGCCTGGGGCCTGAGTTGCACATTGAAGAGCCTGTGATTTAAACAAGTACCCAAGTCCCCTTCCTTATAAAACCGACGCCTTTGGACTGCACACAGATGCCTTCTGTTAACAGGACAGCCGGCCTGGGAAGGCTCACATGTGGCTCACGTGTGGCCAGCTGCATCCGCTGCTGTACTGTGCGCTTTCCAGTGTCACCTCCTCGCAGCCCCAAGCAGGAGTGGGTGCTGTGAGCTACTCCTCTGACCACCCGCACAGCAGGAGAGACGCACAGAGAGCTTACGTAGCTGTCCCCGCACACACTGCGGCTCAGCCAGGTGACTACAGGGGCAGCTCACGGCATCCTGGACTTCGGCCACGCTCGGGCTCATTTCAACTTAGTTATGGGACAATTGTGTCGCATGTCTCTATGTTCCCAAATATTTCATACACCCCACAAGGACAGAGGCCCTGTCATCTCTGTCACCTCAGTGATGAAGTGCAAGAGGTCCCACCACCGCCGTAGGCATGAGGTGGGCACTCAGGAAACGCTAGAAGGAGGACAGAGGACAGGGTCCATCCTGATCCTCTGACCCTCGCCTGGTCTGTTGCAGGTCCCATCCCGTCCCACCCATCCTAGCTGTCCTGTGTCATCTACACTGCACTGGTGGTGACATCAACACACAATGGCCCACCTCCTACGTGGGCTCACACTGATGTGGTGACTCCTTGTGTGTCCCCAAAGGCACAGCCCCAGCTCTCAGAGGGTCCACCAGCTAGAATGGGAAAAACAGCCCAGAACCTCCACGGGCAGCTGTGCTCCGTCAATACAAGCACCCTAACAGCTCCCCTCCAGGTCCAGGGGGCAATGTGCACACGCAACAGGTGGGGGGAGCTGGCGGCATCCACACCCTTCAGAGGCCCAGGGTGACAGGTGGGGCCTCACAGTCCCGTGGACAGGCTGCGGCTTAGCCCCGATCACATCCGTCTCCATAGGAGAACCATACTCCTCGAGAGAGGTCAGTGAGAACAGGGGCGCTGTGAGTGCCCATCAGTCCGACGGCCACAGAGACACACATCCAGAAACTCTTCTCTGTCCTGACCTGAGGGGACCAGGCTTCCTGTCTTGCTGATGACAATAACCTTTCTAGGACTGGAGGGGCCCTATAGGCTAAGATCAGACCCCCGTGGGGTACAGTACGGGGAAGTGTGTCTGTTCGCCCCCCAGTCCCTGGTAGCAAGGTAGTGGAGTCCAAAAGCCTAGTCAATATTCCCCCCACCTCCGATCAAGACCCCTCCACCCCCCACCCCGTCAAGGGCAATCTTGTGCCTGTTGCATGAGGCCACACAGCGGCACCCTGGAGTGGCTTCTCTGGGGAGCCCTGAGCCCAGGCACACGAGCTGAGCCCAGGCACACGAGCTGACAGCTGCCCTTAGGCCAGACTTACCTGGATGCTCACAAGCAGGGTGGTCAGCAGCTGCAGCTCCTGGGGTGACTGTAAGTTGATGGTGGCCAGCACTGGCCGGGAAAAGGAGGAGAGAGAGACTGAGTGTTATCTGGGAGCCAGCGACTGTCAGCCCAGGCCCCTCTCAGGGCACCCGCACGATGGCCTGGACACTGTCCCCTCTCCAGCTAGAGGTCAGTGTGCCTCTGAGGCCAGGAGCCGTATCTCGCTCATCTTGGCGATTTCACCACTCAGCACAGAGCTGATGTAGCAGCCACTCCGTAAGCCCCCGGCCTTGATGGACTGTGATTTTACAAGCAGAGTGTGCACTTCTGTTCACTGTTCTTCTGTGGGAACTAGAGCCCGATCTATACATAGCACCCCAAGCAGCCAGGACAGGGTAACACCACCAGTGGCCTGGGGCAAAGGATCTGAGCGTGCCCAGGATGCCTGCACCAATCAAACCTCTGAACAGCTATGCTGGCGGGAAAGAGGGGTGAGAGCAGCAAAGGAAACCGCGTCATCCTCTGGAACAAGAAGTCAACAGGCAGAATTTGAAAGCAGTGAATGCTGAGTTCTGTGTGCACATTGTTTAGAAATACGAAGGAAGATACCTAAGAAGTCAGAAGGCTTGAAAATGGTCCTTTCTGGGAATGGGACGAGGAAGCAGACAATGCTGTGTTTCTCTGTATTTTCTATTATTAATTTTTAGCCCATGGGGATGCATTTATTTTTTTTTTGAGACATAACCTCACTCTATCACCCTGGGTAGAATGCTGTGGCATTATAGCTCAGAGCAACCTCAAACTCTTGGGCTCAAGGAATCCTCTTGCCTCAACCTCCCAAGTAGCTGGGACTGCAAGCACCCACCAGCTAGTTTTTCTATCTTTAGTAGAGACTGGGTCTTCCTGTTGTTCAGGCTGGTCTCAGACTGCCAAGCTCAAGCAATCCACCTTCCTCTGCCTCCCAGAGTGCTGAGATTACAGGTGTGAGCCACAATATCGGGCTTTAATTAATTTTTTTATTTTTTTTGCAGTTTTTTGGCCGGTGCACATTTTCAGGCAGCAGGGGCATGAGAGGCACCAGAGCAGTGCCTGCAGAGAGGCAGAGGACACACAGAAAGCAGCCAGCTCCAGGAGACGGAGCATCTTCATCCTCACAGGGCTTGTAATCAGGAGACTGCCAAGCGCTAAAACTGTGCGCCGGCATCACAGGTGTCTCCCCTACATGGCCTTAGTGGCTCCCAGCCTGCACGGGCTGAGGAAGCAGCCGCGGGGAAGCAGTGCCGCCGTGTGGTCAAAGTATGAAGCGCAGCTGGTCCTTGTCTGCCCTGAGATAGATGCAGGGTCTGGGTCCTTGACTAACTCGTGCTGTCTGGGAACAAGAGCCTTCTCCCCTTTCTTCTAACAGTAACTGCCTAAGCCCCATGTCAGGCACTGCTGCAGGGATGGAGAGGTAGAAGTCTCTGCCTTCGAGCAGCTCAGGCCATGGAGGGAAGTGAAAAGGACCCCAACAAAGGGGCCATGGCACAGGTGGGGAGTCGGCAGGACGGCCCTGCTGACACCACTAGGCAGGTTCATGGTCCTTTCAGACCATAAACGGGGGCCATGTGTGACAGTGCAACCGGACAGGCACACCCCCAGCCCCTGCAGGGCTCACTACTGCAGTGAGGCAGACAATAAACAAGCTACCCCTAATATTAGAAGGCAAAAGGCAAGCAGGAAAGAAGAGTAGGGGAGCCCCATGGGGAGGGGCTATTACAAATGGGCGCTCAGGGAAAGCCTCCCTGTGAACTAAATGACCTCTGAGAGCACCACACTGCTCTCTGGAAGGAGTGCAAAGTCCCCAGAGCTGTGGGTCCCATGTATGCTGGGAACAACAGGTAGGCTGGGAGGGTGGAACAGAGTGAGCAAAGGGGGAGCAGCAGAAGGTGAGCTCTGCTGGCCAGAAGGGAGGCCCGTCCGGGTCATTCTCAGAACTCACACTTCACTGTGAGCTGGGGGTACCACAGTCCCGATGACATTTTTCAAAGGCATATACACAGGCTGTTTGTTGTATTGGTAAAATGTTGCAGAGGAGTCCTTGAATCAAAGGGAGGTCAGCCCAAATGCTCCTGCAGTGATGCAGGCGGGGACAAAGTCACCGGTGAGGTAGAGACATGTTTGGATTCCAGATGTCTGTGCAAGTTAAAGCTCAAGATGAAAAGGATATGCTGATGGCGGGTGTGCTGGACACATGGCAGTGGAAGGCTGAGACTACAAGGTTTGGGGCCAGCGCAGATCAGATCAGGAAAGCAGCTATACTATTCTAACTGAAGGAAGCCCGTGAGCAGGGCAGCCATCTGAAGAGGCTGGTGGCAAGCGCCTGAGTGCTGAGCAGGGTGGGGGCCCAGCTGCAGGGCTGGCGAGGCCACCTCACTCTCTGCATGGATCTCCAACCCTCTGCGGCCCAGTGCACCAGATAAAGTCCCACATGTGCCTCAACCCCACCTGGGGAGTAGACACAGCCAGGCCAGGACAGCCACCCACCCGCACAGCCTCCACCCAGGTACCTCCGTGGATGACTCCCTTGCGCAAGCCATCCTTGTTGTCTGAAGTGAAGAGCAGCTCCACAATGCCGCGGTCCTCCAAGGCCTGCAGGGAAAAACTAAGATAAGTCAACATGTGCTCTCATTCTTCAGAGCTTCTGCAGTGTCACCCAGCTGGGGACCGGGCAGTGTGAAGAGGAAGGAGGAGAGATTCTAAATAAAGCGTTTATTCCTCTGTGGAAAACAGAAAAACCCACCACACCTTGCCCACCATACTCATTGAAGTCCCAAATAGACTGAGTTCCAGCCGCACCAGGGGAGAGGGCTGACACCCCTTGGTGGCTCCAGATCTGGCAGAGGTGTCAGTCTGACAGGCTTGCTGTTCCTCGACAGGCCCACGGGCGGCTCAGAGAAGCCCGCTGCTATACTATCCCCAAGCACCTGCTGGGCTCCAGGAAGGAGGTCAGGCCTCTGGAACAACATTCACATCCTCCCTTTACGTACAGCATGAGTAAGCAGCCTGTCCATACCCCAGGCCGAGCCTGCCATTAGTCAATGGTCATGCCCAGTCATGTGCCCAGAGGTGCTGCCCATGCCCAGGGTTGCTGCCCAAATCCAGCACGGCACAAAGCATTCCTCAGAGGCTATACGTCAGAGGACAAAGAAGTGGAAAAAACACAGCATGCTCGAGCATCAAGGACAATTTGTTAGATCTAGTGGAGGGTAAACAGGTGGCAGGGAAATGGGTAATGACAAAGAGCGGGAACTGAATTATAGCGAGGAGCCAAAATTGTGGCTGGGAACTGTTCCTAGTAGGAACACACAGTGGAGCTCCAGATGACCTGGGACTCCTGACCATGCAATTAACATTGTAGATTTCAACCTCTCCCCCCATGGCTTCCTCAGGATGGTTGGGGAAGGCCCAGGCGTAAAAGGTGTTTGTTACATAAACCCAACCTGTCTGTCACCCCAAGAGCAGGAAATAACAGCCAATCCTGCAGGAGGACAGGACAAACTAGTGAGGATATAAAAGACCATGTGTGCTCAGACTTCAGTGACGGAGGGACCCGTCTCACTCTTTGAGATGTATTTTCTCTGTACTTTACTTTCTTCTCCAATAAATGTGCACATATGTGATTACTTAGTATTTGTGATCATCCCGTCATCAGCTGGGCCCTGGTGCTCATTCTTCCGCAGTGGGAGCCAAGAACCAGGGAACGTCAACACCTAGCCAGCCCTAGCAAACTCTTACTACACAGAATAACTGCTAACATTGATGGAGAATGTACTACCATGCCAGGCCTTCTGCTGAGCACTTTACACGGACTGTCCTGTTCAGTCTTCATTCGTATCGTAATAACACAGCAGAAGAGGCTCAGGGAGGCTGAATCAGGTATCACAGGCTACAAAGCTGATGAGACACCATGGGCCTGAACCCAGAGTCCACCCTCCCCCAAAGGCTCCACTCTGGGCTCTTCTGCATCAAAAAATCCAGCAAAGGGGATCTCCTTACAGTCTTCTCTCCAGATATAAGACTGTTTTTTTCAAGCTGGTGTAAAAAAACAAAACACAGGGTAGATGCAGTTCTCGGGCTTGACACACACAAGGGGCAGAGTTTAATTGGTGAGGCCAGGAGAGATTTTTATCAAAAGCCCTAGATCTATCTGCTGCCTTGCCACTATCTACCAGTGTTGGGGCTCAGAAAACAGTACTCCAGGATGAAGGCCTCACAAGCAAAAGTTTTTCTCTGACCTGCCTTCCTGCCTCTCAGTCCTATTCTCCCCCAAGGCCACAGAAACTAGAATCCCTCTTCCCCCAGGTGGACCATAGAAGTCAGAACCCCTTTTCTCAAAGCCAGCCATAAAAGCTAAAATTCATCTGAGCTGTAAAGAAACTACACCTACCTTGCTTGACCCCCATTCCCAAGAGGGCCCTGCCCCACACCCAGAAGGAAGAAATGCTGGTCCCAGAGGCCAAGAAGAACCCAGATGGACAGGCCTCACGAGGTTTCCCCGCTCAGTCCGTTAGCAATAAGCCCTACATACCCTCTTTGCCCAGTCCCATGAAATATGTAGAAAACACAGATGCCCATGCTTTGTTGAATCTAAGAATAGAAATGGACAAGCTCCCCTGGATCTTTTGGTCTTCATTCCAAAGGCTCCCACGTACACACACACATTTGTAGGCCTTTTTTCCCATTAATCCACTTGCCTATGTCAGTGATTTTTTGGCAAACCTGTTAGGGGCAAAGGGCCTTGGTCCCTACACTAGTCAGTCAGTGATATTTAACACATATTCACACAGAGTCCTGCCATATGTGCGTGCACTTAACCTCTCCTGGCACCCATTTACTGAATCTACCCCATAAGGGACAACGCTATGCCCTGAACACACCAGTCTGCCAAGCCATCAGGGGCTTTGTGCCTGTTACCTCACACTGTCCTCACACAGCCTTTGACAAATGCATTCTTGTCCCTTCTGTGTACGTGATGAAACTAAGACTCAGAAAAGGGGTATGACATGCCCCAGGTCAGCCAATACTGATGTTGTCCACATCTCTGCAACACGCCCAGAAAAGGTGCACCGCACTTCAGGGGGGTCCTCCCAAGAGCTTCAGGGTGACAGAGGCTGGCACCGCTGCTTCTCTTTTTCCACCTGTATCACATGGGCACCTCTCCCCCGACAGCAGGGGAGCATGACTGAGCAGACCAGGTCCCTGAAGGAGCCACCTCTCCTCTCTGTCTGCTCAGGTGAGATCTCCTTCTCTGCAGCTGAGTAATTAAGCAACAACTGATGGAGAAGCCCCAGGGCCCAAGAGATAGTCTGCAGTGCAGAAACTAGGTATAGCAGGAGAAGCTCTCGACTCCTGTGGCCGGGATAGGATCTTTCTAGCTAATTCAAAGACAAAAGGAAGCTGGAGGGGTGCCGTCATTCCAGCTCTGGTTGGGCTTGGCCCAGGACTGAACTTGCTCCCCTTCCCAGCTTCTGGACACAGCCTCACTCCCCACTGAGAGGGCTTTCTGCCTGTGATGAGGTGGATAAGGACCTGTAAGCTGGACTGTTTGAGCCTTGGTATTGTCCATAAGAATGAAATAACTTCTGAATGGAAAGGGAATCCTCATGTGACAGCAGAAGAGATGTTGCTCAGGCCATCAAGGGACAAAGCCGTCCAGCCTTCGGTCAGGTGGATTCACCAAGGCCACTTAACATGCCCTCAACTCACACCACTGCCAGACCTCCAAAGTGTGCTAAACTAATGCCATTGATTCTATCGAGGGCTTATGTATCAACAGCCTACTGAGCTGCCTGATCCCACATAGTACCCCAATTCAGAGAGGCAGATACTCTCATTAGTCCCACTTTATAAAAGAGAAAAAAGAGGTTTAGAAAAATCAAGGCATTTTTTCCAAGGTCTCAGCTACTAAGTGACAGAGACCAGATCTGAATATAAGTGTTACTCTGTCCTTCCCTGATCTGTTGTATATTAAATCGTTGGTTCTCAACTTCCCTCGCACATTGGAATTGGACATCTAAGACCGCCCTAGAGGTTCTGATTTAATTGGTGTCGTATATGGCCGCAGCACAGGAAACTTTGAAGCTCTCCAGGTAAAGCCAAAGTGCAGCCATGGCTGGGAAGCTTTGCTTTAGATGCTGGTCCAGGACGCCTTCCCTAACCACCACTGCTCACTGAAGCCAATTTCTTTATTCTTGGCCCCTGAAACACCAGGTGTACACAATATTACCAAACTAAACACAGTCAAGAAGGGGATAAATAAGTGATAACCCTGTTGAAATAAGATAAGGGAGAAAAATTCAGTGATTAACATATGTTGTTAAGAGATGTGCTATTAATGTGAGAAAAATGTTAGACCCACATGCCACCATATAGCCCATGATATACTCCAGAGAAAGGAATATAAACAAATGGCCCGAGCTGACTCTTACCTTCTTGACGTAAGGCATGTACGCAGGGTCTTTGTGATAGGAACCATATTCATTCTCCACTTGCACGGCAATGATGGGTCCCCCATGCTTGTACTGGGGAGAAGAGATGAGCAATCAGAAGCTGAGTTTGAGGTATGATCTAACTTCACCATACCTATCACCAATTACTACAAAATATCCCATTTGAAAAAAAAGTCTCAAAAGGTGTGGTATATAATTGAGAATGACATCAGTAAGAGAGTGCAATAGGAAGCAGCAGGCCTCATTCTACCATGGAAATAGCAAAGAAACTACAGATGCACTAAAACAATTTTATAAGAGCTCTGGCAACCAGTCATAGATCTAACCAAACATGCGAATACCCATCAAAAAAAAAAAAATCACATGCAAAAAATGGTGGGAAATTTTATGATGGTTTTTACTTGCCCTTTCCCCACCCCCTCCTTGGTATAGCAGGCAGGTGTGGCTAGGAGGAAGTGTCCCAATTCCCAGCTCCCTCCCTCAGGATGTAAAGCACAAAATGGAACTTGTTTACAATGTCCTGGCTTGTTTGTGGCTGCTCAATATCTTGCCTGACTTGGAGCTCAGACAGGAAACAGCAGCATAATTTGGACATCAGGCTGGAAGCTGCAAAGGCAGTGGCAGATACCACAACATGTGAAACTGCTTGGGGTCCAGGAACTTGAAGAAGGCTGGGGGCAAGGAATTATTTGCATAAAAATATGATGAACATCTATCTAAGAACACAACAAGAAGCTAGGGCAAGATTCTTTGGGGGAACTGAAGTCATTTAAAAGCATACAGGAGCTAAAAAAATGAAAAAATATATACACAGGTAGAGACAGGACACATGCCCATAAAAGATCTGAGATCTGCAGTCTTTCCTCCAGGTTGATCTCATGACTCAGGGGCCCTTTAATTAATGAAAGTCTTCCCTGCCAGCCTGCAAAAACTAAATGAGTTGTTTCCGTTTTTGTTTTTCAAATGCCCAACATTCAACAACAACAAAAAAAATAAGACACACAAAGAAACAGAGAAACATGACTCAATCAAGTGCGCAAATTCAACCTCCAAAAACAGTCTCTAAGGAAACAAACACACTGGACTAGTAGAAAAAGACTTTATAACAATTGTTGTAAATATGCTCAAAGAGCCAAAGAACAAAAACCAACAAAGAACTAAAAGGAATCAGAAAAATGATATATGAACAGAACAAGAATATCCACCAAGAAACATAAATTGTAAAAAAGAACCAAACATGAAATCCGGGGCTGAAAATCATAACATCTAAATTTGGTAATCTATCAGAGGAGTCCAATTGCAGACTACAACAGGCAAAAGGAAAACTAAGTGATGCTGGATTTGGCAATGATTTCTTGGATATAGCACCACTATGTTGGACTTAATGAAAATTAAAAATTTTTGTGGCTCGGCACCTGTGGCTCAAGTGGCTAAGGCACCAGCCACATACACCTGAGCTAGGGGGTTCGAATCCAGTCCAGGCCCACCAAACAACAACAGCTGCAAGCGAAATATAGCTAGGCATTGGGGCGGGCGCCTGTAGTCCCGGCTACTTGGGAGGCGGAGGCAGGAGAATCGCTTGAGCCCAGGAGTTGGAGGTTGCTGTGAGCTGTGATGCCATGGCACTCTACCTAGGGTGACAGCTTAAGGCTCTGTCTCAAAATAAATAAATAAATAAAATAAAAATTTTTGTGCATAAAAGGACACTACCAACAGAGAAGGCAACCCTCAGGATAAGAGAAAATACTTGCAAATAATAAACTTGATAAGAAGCTGATGCCCAGAATATATAAAGAATGCCTATCACTGAATAACAATAAAAAACAAGGTTTAAAAATGGGTAAAGTATTTAAATAAATTTTTCTCCAAAGATATTCAATGGTTAATAAGCACATGAAAAGATGCTCAACATCACCAACCACCAGGGAAACACAAATCAAAACCACAATGAGATACTACTTCACACCTATTAGGACGGCTCTTATCAAATAAAACAGAAAATAATGAGTGTTGGTAAGCACCTAGTACAATTGGAATGCCATGCACTGCTGGTGGGAATGTAATATGGTGTAACTTCTGTGGGAAACAGTAGGACAATTCCTCAAAAATTAAACATAACATTACAATTTGATCCAGCAATTTCACTTTTAAGTATATGTGCAAAAGAAGTGAAAGCAGATACTCAAAAAGATATTTTTACATCCATGTTCATAGAAGTATCCTTCATAGTAGCCAAAACATGGAATCAACCCAAGTGTCCACTGATAGATGAAATTGATGAACAAAGTGGGGAATATTATTCAACCTCAAAAAGGAAGGATATTCTGGTATGTACTACAACATAGATAAACCCTGAGAACATTATTCTAAGTGAAATAAGCCAGTCACAATACTGTGATTCCATTTAGAAGACACAACTAAAATAGTCAAATTCATACAGTCAGTAGAACGGTGGTTGCCCAACTCTACAGAAAGAAAAAAATGGGGAGTTTTAGTGAGTATAGAGTTTCAACTGGGGAAGATTAAAAAGGTCTGGAGATGGACAGTGGTTACAATGAAGTGAATGTCAGTGTCCCCCCAAAATTCATATATTGAAATCCTAACCCCCAATATGATGGTATTAATTTGTGGGGCCTTTGGGATGTGACCATGGGGGTGGAGCCTCCATGAATAGAATTAGTGCCCTTAAAAAGGAGACCCACAGAGAGCTCTTGCTTCTGTCATGAGAAGAAGAAACAGCAAGAAGATAATAATCCGCACCCTGGAAAAGAGCCCTCCCCAGACACCCCATCTGCCAGTGCCTTGATCTGGACTCTCCATATCCAGAACTGTGAGAAATAAATGTCTGTTATTTGTAAACTACAGCACTTAGTTAGAGTAGCCCAAACTAAGATTGTGGTGATAGTTGCACAACAATGTGAAATACTTAATCCCACTGAACTGTGTAATTAAAAATGGTTAAAATGTCAAAGTTAATGTTATATATTCTTTACTATGATAAAAATATTAAATTAAATTAGTATGTCATATCTGGGGTAGGGGGAAGCTTTGATATTCTATTCCCAAGTCTATAGTTGTCTCTGAGCCACCCTCCTGGGGTGGCGTTCCCCACTGTTCCCCACCCACCTTCGGCACCACAGCCTGCTGAATCATGTGAGCAACCCCACCTTCCCTGCACAACCTTGGCCTATAATGTCCCAGTTTCTCGATTCTTTCCCAATTAGGGCTGCAAGATTTAATAAAAATACAAGACACTTAGTTAAATTTAAATTTCCCATGAATAATTTTTTAGTATAAGTATGGCCCATACAATACTTGGGAATAGAATACCAAAGCTTCTCCCTACCCCTGGTATGAGGATTAAATTAATCCTTGCTTATCTGCAGCTCAAATTTAACTGGGTATCCTGTGTTTTACCTGGTACATCCCTCTGATTTATGTGTACTGTGAATATTCGAGACCACTGGCTTAAGAGAAATTTTTACCGATGCACTCATTTTTTTATTGATGTACCAATTTCTCAAACTCATTCTTCATATTTTTACATAAGCAATTGGGTTGATTTTTTACATGCCTGTTTTATTATTGCTTCCAATTATGACACAAAATGTTAAAATACTTCCCCTTAAAATTTATTTTAACACATATGTTTTGAACAGCAAATGTGTACCAGGCAGCACCCTTTTGGTAGCAGAGGAAAATACCCTAAAAAGTCATCTACCGGAATTTTATAATTTATTATAAGAATTTACACAAAGGCCTGTGTCTTGTAGGCAAGGACTGATCCACATGTGGCCCTCTGTGTGCAGAACTGAGCCACTTTGCTGCTGGGACAGTAATAGACGGGTATTCCTGGCTATCAAGACATCCCTGCCTGCCCATCACAATTTCAGCTCCAGCACTGCATAGAGTCATGGGATCCACCTGTCTGTACTTCTCAGCACTGAGCCCACTGAAACAACATTGAGACAACATTGAAAAGCACAGGTCTTTCAAAGACAACTACTGCAAGCCCCTCGCCAATTATAAATCTCAGTCAATGGGGAAGTGGGTTGCTAGGATGAAAAGAAAGGAGAACCCCAGTAGGAAGACAGGTGAAGATCCAAGAAGAGTCAGGCTGCTTGTACCTGGAGCGGCACTACCCTGGACATCAGGTGATCAAAATAGAGGTCCACTGCTTCGGTGAAGCCCTTGTAGGTCGTTCTCAGCCTCATGCCAGGGTCTTGGAGTAGCCAGCTTGCCGTGAAAAGAGGGGAGGGAGAATGCTACAGTCACTGTCAGTGGGTCTACTATGGCTCAGGAGGAGTGAGAAGGGGGCAGCTTCAGAGGGCTCAGGACACCTCTCACCCACCCCCACCTCCCTCAGCCTGTGCTGGGGTCCCACACCAGGGGCAGGGTCCTTTAAGACCTGTGGAGCTGGAGGAGGTCGACTGAAGAAAAGTAAAGTTAGAAGCAGCAAGAGATAAAGAGACAGGTCACGCAGAATAGAATTTTCAAAGGTGGGAGACACAGGGGCCATCTCCATTAGTGGGGCTCCAGCAAATGGCCCCAAGTGTTTGTTCCACTCAGCTTTTATTGAAGGCTCATTAGTCCAGAGGGTAAGCTGAGGAAGGGAACAAAAACATCAGTAGTTTCTCTACTAAGCACGTCAGCTCCTATTATTTCTATAATCATTAACTTTAAGGGTCTGAGTAGCCTTGAGAAATCCAAAACCTAAGCCTTATGGGGGGCAGCCTCCTGTCTTTGGTCACACACACAGATTCCGTGGGGGTGGGGTTAATCACCAAATCACCACTCGCTCACTGTGGAGTAAAATGCCACCAGTGTAGTCTCCTCTGAAGAATCAGGGGGAAAGAGGAGCTTTCCTCTCATCTCCAATCAAGAGGCTTTTTCCTCTGTTATAATGGTACAAGAGTTCTCCTGCCAATATTTCAGGGCTGGAGCTGTCCCCTTGTTCTCTGCCCCAGCCATAATACAAATCCCCACAATGGGTATTTGCTTTGGCTGTTGACTGGACAGGAAACGGCCTAGTTAATGTTTCTTGCCAGGTGTACACAACTTCCTCTGGGGCCATTGACTCTTCAGAGTGTTTACAGACCCAGCAGGGGTGTTTGTAAACTGTATACTTTACAGGCCAGGCTTCTAGGAAAAGCAGGACTACTCAGAAAAGAAATTTTGCAGCTGATTTAAAAGTAAACTAGCTAACCTGCTTGTCCACCTTGCTCGGCTTATTTCTCTGTTTTTCCCTTTTCCTGAGGGTGCTTTCCCTTGCGAAAGAGGGGGTCTTTGGTCCCCATTCCGCCTGCTAGCCTGGAAGCTTCAAATGCACAAGCTGGTGCCCTGCACTCACACCTGTGCTCCACAAGGCACTCCCACATGCACACTCTCACCCACACAGTCCCACCTCCACACTCCCACCTCCACACTCCCACCTGCACACTCCCACCTACACACTCCCACCTCCACACTCCCACCTACACACTCCCACCTGCACACTCCCACCTGCACACTCCCACCTGCACACTCCCTCCTACACACTCACCTGCACACTCCCACCTGTAGTCCCACCTGCACACTCCCACCTGCACACTCCCTCCTACACACTCACCTACACACTCCCACCTGTAGTCCCACCTGCACACTCCCACCTGCACACTCCCTCCTACACACTCACCTATACACTCCCACCTGTAGTCCCACCTGCACACTCCCACCTGCACACTCCTTACTACTCACTCTCCTACACACTCCCACCTGTAGTCCCACCTGCACACTCCCACCTGCACACTCCCACCTGCACACTCCCACCTACACACTCCCACCTGCACACTCCCACCTGCACACTCCCACCTACACACTCCCACCTGCACACTCCCTCCTACACACTCACCTGCACACTCCCACCTGTAGTCCCACCTGCACACTCCCACCTGCACTCCTGCAGCTTTCAGGCTTTCTGTCCCAAAGACACAGCCCTGGGGGAAGCTCATTTCCAGCCTCACAGGCACAGGTCCTGGCTGCCAGGCGGTGAGAAAAGCTCATCACAGGCCTAATTTTCAATCATTTATTTTTTTATCCCATCATAAAGGGGTGAAGTTAAAAGGGTTAGGAATCACTGGGGCCACAACCTTCCAGCGTCACCCGCAAACACAAGCCTGATGTGTAAACTATAAGGGGCTGATAAGGGTCTGGCTTCTGTGCCTGCTGACAGGTGACATTAGCCCTATGGGCTCTGCTGAGTTCAGCCTGGGAGCAAGAGGACAAATTCTTTCTCCAACCTGTTGTTGTGATTCCCAAACTCCCCAGAGGAACACAACACCATGGAGCAGCTCCAAGCTGGAATCAAGGTGTGCCCTTCGTACCCTGCTCACTTGAAGTTCAAGAAAACACTCGCGTTTACTAACAGAAGGTTCTGGGGCACTCTGGCCTTGATCTGGGAATCCTCATCAGGGTCAGGGAATTATCCAGTTTATGTTGGTAAAACAACAGATGAGGAGAGAGCTACTTCCTCCAGACTGACACCTCCACATTTCACTTCCCATCAAAGGGGGCAGGTTTCTCCCCAGGTCCTCAAGAATGGGCAGGTGTGGGGGGGGGTGTCCAAGTGGCAGAGCACCCCTCTGTTTCTAAGTTAAGACTGCTAAACCCTGTCATCCTCCTGTGCCCGGCTCCAGCTGAGCCTGAGGAAATCGCTGACCATGGCACAAAGATTCCTAATCCGGGAAAGGCGGGGCACACTGGTTTCATGCACTAAGAACTAGCCCTGGGGATGGAGGATGTACAGGCAGAGGCTGTGCCCCCCAGGGAAGGGCAGGTCACTTTAGAAAAAAGGAGGAAACACGGTCCCAGGGGGATCAGCCTTCTCCCTCCTTGGGGCAAAATGGGGTAGGGAGCCTGGTTTAACTAGGAAAGATTATGCCTGTTAACAGGAAAATCTTCATGACAATAATAAGGAGAGTCAGGAGTGACTGTGGCCCCAGTTGATCCCTGACCAGATTTCTACTCCAACATCAGCCAAGACTATACCTAGCCAGAGAATATGGGCCTGGGATATAAAGATAAAGCAATAACCACAAGTTGTTTCTCTTCTACTTTCTCTAAATACTTAGACTCTTCAAGTATTCTTAATAACATCCCTAAGAAATACACAAAGCAGGTCAGGTTTCTCCCCTTGTAAAGAGAGGAAAAGTGAAGTCCCAAGCAGACAGCTGACCTGCCCGAGGTCCTGGCCCCAGGAGAGCCAGGAAGACTGAAATGTCATGGGAAGGCCCTTCCCCTGCTGCCTGCCACATAACGAAATCCAAAATCCAGCAGACTTTAGGAAGACTTTAGGAACTGCCAGATCATCCAAAATGATCCCCTTGGGGTGCCACTCATTCTGAAAGGGAAATTCAGTACAGAATGGAAACTGTCACTTAAAAGCAAAAGTACATGTCTGTCTGTGAGCATTTCACACAGATCCCTCAAGCCACACTGGAGCCCCTCACATCCCATGTACCTAGGCAAGCCCCCGAGGTCGATCTCACTGCAGATGTAGGGGCCTGGACGCAGAATCACCCACAGCCCGATCTCCGCAGCCAACAGGACAAAGGCCCTGGGGAATAAACAAGTCAGCACCTGTCACCATCCAGGGCAGAGGCTGGGTGGCCGCCCTGCTCCTCTCTGTGCCTCCCTCTCCTAACCAGGCAGACTGGGGTGAGGGAGGGCCCCCCCAGCACAGCAGGGAATCCCACACCAGGCCTGAGACTAGAGCTGCTCCCAGCCTCAGACCATCCACACAGCCGCTGGGGCCTAAGGAGGAAGCATGTCAAACAGGGCACAGGGGTCTAGACAGTGAGCCTGATCCCTAGTGACCTTGCTCCCCTAGAGGGGCAGCCCCAGTCTCAGCCCAGATGCAGGACTCCCCTGCAGTGTGAGCGGCACCTGGGGTCTTTACCCTCTCTGGGCTGCCATAGAGAGTGGGGCCCAAGAGGCTACAGGCCCATAGACAGTGGAGCCCAAGAGGCTGCAGGCCATGTCTGGACAGCATCTGGATCCTGTCTACAGGGCCTCACAGCATCCTGAGAACAAGGCTCCTGACCCAGGTCCCTCTCCGGTTCTCTCTGGCTCCTAATCCACCCAAGCAGCCTCCTCTCTGCCCCTCCCACGCCGGGTCACAGAGGCAGCAGCACCACGTACTCCAGGTCCAGGTTCCCAGAGAAGTCGAATTTGCCTCTCTGGGGCTCGTGCAGGTTCCAGGGAACATAGCTGGAACAGAAGAGATAATTAGAGACAAGAGCTTGTCATTCTTGTCACTTCGCCTCCCAGATTGCCTTCTTCATCCTTAAAACCCACTACGGTGGCTGCCGATGTGTTTCTCAGTGATTTCAGGACTGGAATCAAGAGCCGACCGAACGGAGTCTAGGCCAGCCCTGGAGGCTAATGTCTCTTAGGAGAAGGGGAGAAGTTCAACAAGGTTTGGGTGAAAGAAGACATGCTGAGTAAGAGGCCTACCTGCCATCCCCACCCCCTATCAGAGAAGAAGAAATAATTTTATTTTGAAATTTTTAGAAAAATGGCTAAAAGTAGGTAAAAGGAAACCTTAGTCATCAGTCCTATCATGACCGAGGCGTCCAGAATTCCAAAACTTGCAACAGAATGGAGGGTCTAACTCTCAAGGGACTATACGGAGATGAAGTAAGCTCTGGAAGAGAGGCACAACCTCAGAGGCAGAAGGGACCACCCCCAGAGGATTAACAGTGATGACAGCCGCTCTTCTCCCAGACCCCACCCACTGCTGGCATCTGCTGGCAACCCCTCCAACTGTCGTAACATTCACAGGTGGAGCAGGGGGGCCCTGTCTGGCCTCCAATTCAGAAGCAAGAGTTCTGTATTTGAGCAAGCGCAGGCTGCCCTGCTTTTGTAAGGCAGAAAGCTATGTTTCCCCTGCACTGCCCCTACACCTTCACAAGTCCTGTCTGGGAAATCACACACATTTGTCTCCACAATACTCAAATCCCGTAACTGTTTTAGGAACTGTCTTCAAAATCAGTCACAGACCACCCAAGAAAATCCATTTCCCTGATTTGTAATCACATATTGTTGCAGAAGAATGGAATAATCCATTCTGATAACCCACTTTAATTTACAGACTTAGAGCCAAGGATCTGTTGGCAATTTGGGAAAAAAATAAAATCCATGAAAAGATCCTGATCATCCACAACAGAGCATATTGTTTTAAACGATTCACACCGACATTTCACTGAGTGCCTACCGCATGCCCACCCCCATGCCAGAGCCTGGCACGTTAACTATCGCTTTCTGAAGACTTTTCCAGGAAAGAAGTGTTGAAAATTATGAACAGGGTTCCCAGGTCGCTATTCTGAAGAAGGCTACATTCAAATGCTGTATAAATTGGGGGTGGGGAGTTTGCTTGTTGAAAAAGAAAAAATCGGTCGCTGTCATTGAATCACCTCCCTTCACATACTGGCTCTGTGGCTCCCCTAGACCCGATATCCATTCCACGTCCCCGCATGCCCTTTACTAGGGAGTTCTGTGGGGATGAGGAAGAAGGGGGACCCTGCCCCTTCAGCTCTGAGCAGATGGCTGGGCTCACTCCTCTGACACCCTTCCGGCATGCAGAGCCCAAGCACCCAACTTGGAAACCAGGCTTGGTGGCCGGGGTTGGGGCAGGGCACGCACGTGGTGAGGGTGTTCAAGCCGCAGGCTTTCATCTTCAGCAGGCGGTCCCTCCAGTATTCCTTGGGCACCCGGAAATAGTGGATGGAGCCCCCGAAGATCCAGAAAGGGGCGTCCTCCAGTATAAAGTTCTGGCCTTTTGCCTGCAGCCCCAGCTGCCGCTGTCGGAGCCATGGAGGGATCAGAGAACTCCAGTTCAACCTGGAAAGAGACAAGGCATTTCTGGGGCGTTGGGGCTCCTCAGCAGCACAGGCTGGAGGTCCAGGGAGGAGACAGGCTTCCCTCGCAGGCCCTCAGGGTTTCTGTCTAAGGAGGGCCTGCTTCCAGGGTAGCCAGGAGAGCGCCCACCCTCCGACTCGCCAAACCTTGGCAGGGGTGTTTCTTCAGCAAGGTTCACTGGGCTGCGCCCCGCTGCAGGGGAAGGACAAGTGGATGCCACAGCCAGGGACAAGATAAACACAAGACTGAACATGGAGACGGGCGCGCTAAGAGGAGAGAGGACAAGGGGGTCAGACTGCACAGGAAGGGTCTTCTCAGGGGCTGGGAGGCTCTGTCTAGAGGAGACTTGGGGACAGGAGCTGCACAGGCCGCCACGGCCAGCTCTGCTGAACAGGAAGGCAGCAACTACTGGGGACAGTACCTCCGAGCCCCCTCACGGCCACAGCTGCCCAACGCAGACTCAAGGCGAAGATATCTGGAAAGAGGCATCGGGGTTAAACCACATCTATTCATCGGTCAGATTTCTAGGTCTGAATGACTTTCTGAAGATCAAGCATCCCCAACAAGACAGACCATCCCACCCAGGAAGGCCACCAGAAAGTCTGAGTCCGCGAAAAAGCACTTCCAGGCATCTCACCGGCTGGCTGAGGGGAGCCCGTCACTTTGATCCCAAAGACTCGGGGCCCACAGAATTCCTCCCTCCTTCCCACCTAATCCCCTGATGGCCCTGAGAGAAAGCCAGAGGCCCTGGGCATGTGGAAATTTCCAGCTAGAAAGTTTAGGAAAGTTGGAGACAGAAAACAAGAGTGTTAATGAGTGTGGGGCCGCAGTGGGGCCTCACCCCGTTCCCCTTACAGCTCCTGGCACTAGAGGGCATTGCCAGGCAGACTTGGGAGGGAGTGGGGGGACTTTGAGGGCCCAGATGGTCAGAGATGGGAGAGCAGGGTGCCCACAGGGCAGGTGGCACAGACCTCAGTGACCATTTGGGAGCTCTGTCTAGGGCTACTCACAGACAAAGACAATTATTATTTTTTTTTGCAGTTTTTGGCTGGGGCTGGGTTTGAACCCACCACCTCCAGCACACGGGGCTGGCGCCCTACTCTGTTGAGCCACAGGCACCGCCCCAAAGAAAATTATTTTTTACTTACACCTTCCTACTCTTCACAGCCCTTGGGTTTTATAGCTCACACTGAATCTATAGAACCAAAGTTCTACTTTCCAGATGGAAGGGTCATCCGTGTAACCCAATCAGCATGCTTTTCCTTCTCTAAAGAAAAAAGGATCAGCTCGGCACCTGTCGCTCAGTGGTTAGGGGTCCGGCCACATGCACCGGGGCTGGTAGGTTCAAACCCAGCCCAGGCCTGCCAAAGCACGTTAACAACAACAAAAAATATCTGGGTGTTGTAGTGGATGCCTGTAGTTCTAGCTACTCAGGAGGCTGAGGCAAGAGAATTGCTTGAACCCAAGAGGTTTAAACCCAAGGTTGCTATGACCTGTGATGCCACAGCACTCTACCGAGGGTGACATAATGAGACTGTCTCAAAAAAAAAAAAAAAACAAACAAGAAAAAAAAAGGATCATGTTCCCATGTGATCGTAAATGGCATTTTAGGACACAGTTCTTCCAAAAGACAACCTATATGGGAAGAATATAAAAAACAGTATCTGGAAGAGGGAGTTCTGGGTGTGAGTCCTGGCTCGCCTTTGGTAGCACTGTCACCTTGGATTAATGACATCAGCTCTAAGAGCAGGAGGACTAATGCCTGCCCCAACTTCTCAGAAAGGCTGCTGTGAGGTCCAGGTAGAAACAAAATACCCCGTGATGCATGATGAAAGCATCTTATCATTATTCAAAATACATTTATTTAAATATGGAATGATCCCAGCCCTTCCACTTTCTACATTTTCAACCTACAATTTATGGACTAAACTTAATTCCAAGTCAGCTTATTGCCATTTCCAAAATTTTACAGTGACAGAATCTGTCCACTGGTATGCTTATCTAACCTGGCCCCTAGGCCAGGGGTGGCCAAATCCAGGCTGCCTTCTGTCTTTGTGCAGCCTGCAAGCTGAACATGGTTTTCACATTTTTAAGGGGTTAAAAATAAAACCCAAAAGAACAATATTTGGGGATACAAAACATTATATGAACTTCACAGTTCAGAGTTGGGTTTTATTGGCATGCTACCACCCACACGTTGACCTGCAGTTGCACTGGGGCACGGGTAAATGGCTGCAACAGAGACCGTACAGCTGCAAAGCTGAAAACACCTTGGTGCCTGCGGCACTGTGCCTTGGAACAGTGGTTATGGTGCTGACCGCATACACCAAGGCTGGCAGGTTCAAACCCTGCCCAGGTCAGCTAAACAACAATGACAACTGCAACAAAAAAATAGCCAGGCATTGTAGTGGGTGCCTGTAATCACAGCTATTTTGGAGGCTGAGGCAAGAAACCTCAAGAGTTTGAGGTTGCTGTGAGCTGTGATGCCACAGCACTCTATCAAGGGCAACATAGTGAGACTCTGTCTCAAAAAAAAAAAAAAAAAAAAACCTGAAAACATCCCCACTGTAGCAGATGAAGCCCTGGATTGCTAAGATGAGGGCTCAGGGTCCCCTCTGGGCCACTCTCTGGGCCTCTTACTGGGCCTTCCTGGGACACTCCTGCCCTTACCTGGCTCTTTCCTTTCTCTATAAATTCCTCACTATTCCGACTTTGTTTGAAGTTCCCCACACCTTATCCAGCTCTTACCTTTGTTCATAAGCTCCTGACTGTTCTGGCTTTGTCTCAAGTTCCCCACACCTCAGACACGGGAGAGTTTGCGCCTCCCCTGATGTTGACCACGCTTGCTCCTAAGAACACTCTGCCTCCTGCTCAGCCCTTCCTGCCCCTCGCACTCACCAGGTCCCCTGCCCATGCTCCTGAGGCTCTCCGAGGTACTTGTAGGGCTCACCCCAGGCTAGTATGAGCAAGGACTCGATGGACAGATTCTTTTCTTAAAAACAGGGACCTTTTGACAATCTTGTGAAAATATACATACACAAACACACACACACACACTCTCACTGTTTTTAAGACGGTATTAATAGAATTTAGTGATCTTTGCAGTGGGCAGCAATCCTTGTTTTCTGCCCCAAACTTCATCAGCACGATCTCCAATTACCAAAGCACACGTCTCTGATCCCAATTTCTCTCCGTGTGTGTGACAGTCCCCCTCACCTGCTAAGTGCAGAGGTGCAGGCAGGATGGAGGCACCACTCTGGGACCCCAATTCCAATATAGTCCCTACTAGTAACAAACACCCTTAATCTGGTCCCTTGTCCATGAATAACCATCAGG
This sequence comes from Perodicticus potto, assembly GCA_963574655.1. Classification (NCBI taxonomy): domain Eukaryota; kingdom Metazoa; phylum Chordata; class Mammalia; order Primates; family Lorisidae; genus Perodicticus; species Perodicticus potto. Next base: position 124,578 of record CAUYRH010078946.1, read on the forward strand.
ACACCTGCCCCTAGTGTGGCTTCTCCAGGGGTGGCTACAAACACGAGTATCTTCATCTGCAACTTATTAGAAATGTAGAAACTCCAGCCTTATTGGAGACCTCCTGAATCAAAATGTGCATTTCAACCAGATCCCAAGGTTAAAGCTTGAGAAAAGTCAATCTGTATCTTTTCCTCCGAGGTAAGTCCACAGTCTATCCCAAGGCAGAGCTTCTCTTTGATAGTGTCTTTATATCCTACCATTTTCTAAAGTTTTGAAAAAATGTTTTTTCTCAGTGTTTATCAAGTGGCATGAAATAAGCACTGCAAACAACAACAAAAAAAAGGCTAGCTTTTATCAAATTCAAAATTCTCAAAACATTCAACTGCTTCCTTCCTGGAAATTTTTTGGTAGATTAGTAGACAAATTGTTAATCCAATAATAAAAGGGATAAACTCACTAAGAAAATGAGGATGAGAAATACTGGGTTTCTCCAAGGAATTCACTGTGAGAAAATGAGATGATTGAAGTGAGAACTTCACAAACAACAAAGCACCATGCAAATGGTTATTAACACTAATTATAATCATTAATACTAATGATCATAATATTAAGAATAACTCCCATAATTTTCTGAGCAACTCAGTAATAACAAAATAAAGGCAATATCAAATGTGTGGTTGTATCCAGTTGGTTTAAAGGTCAGAGAGAGCTGACTCCTCATTTTGGCTTGACACCAGAAAGCCAATCAAATCTAAGGAAGTCAACTGTCACCAGAAAGCCAATCAAATCTAAGGAAGTCAACTGTCTTTCTGTCACCTTTCCTAGTGAGTGGCTCGTGAAACCAGGGACACCTGTGTTCTTTCAAACTGCAGCTTATATTAATATCTGGATACTACTGTGAAACCAATTTACAATCACTCACACTTGCGTATGAAAAATGAAACACAACTATAGCCCAGGATGAAGGAGGGAAGGGGAGGGAGAGGGAAAAGGAGAGGGGTGGGTTGATAGAGGGAGGGTTAGTAGGGGGACCACACCTAAGGAGCATATTGCAAGTACAAGTTGGATCTATCAGGTGTAGAAAACAAATGTCTTAATGCTGTAATTGGGTAAAAGAGGTGAAAGCTATGTTGATTGGTAGCATGTAAGCACTCCAGTTTGTACAAATAATCAACACAACGAATCCCATAATGGTGTAAATGTATGTATGATCTATGTACAAACGACTTAATAAAATATAAATTTTTTTTAAAAAAAGCATCTGGAATTCTGTTGCCTTTGCATCTAGGCTGCCTGTTAGGGTGACTTCTTGGGGTTAGACTACGTTGGACAGCAGGCCCAGACCACAGACCTGAATTCAGTGCCCAGGTTTGCTCTGCTCCTCCACCAGGTGACGAAAGTGGCCATGTCACGGTCTGAGGTCATGGCGCTGAAGAAAGCACATGTGACAGGACTTCTGATGAGGCTTCATACAATGAAACAAGCCTGCTACACTCATCCCCACCAATTCCTTTAGGCAAGTGGAAATGGGGCACATGGTGGAGGAGGCTGTGCGAGATACAGATACAAAAAAGTCGGCTGAGATGGAACTGGTGAGCAGAGGACGCAGGTCCTGACTTCTGCTGCACCTGCAGTGAAGAACTGCCAACCGGCTGTGCCTGGTAAGGAAGAAGGACAGAGGCTGAAGCCTCCTGTGGTATTGTATTCTTGATCACTGACGTGGAGCATAAGGACAGAGGGTACAGGGCAGGTTCCAGTGGGCAGGATGCCCCGGGTGGACATGTGTGGATGGAAAAAGGCAGATGCAAGGTGCAAGGTCACTATCTCCTCCACAGGGATTGACTGCAAAGCTTCAGAGAGGGTCTTGCAGGGAGCTGGGTGGGAGAAGAGCTAGTCTCAGTCTCCTCCTTGAAGGATCTCCTTGAGCGAGCTGTGCTGATCAGGACAGCCCTGAAATGCCTCTTGCCATTCTCCCAGGCACACTCGCCTCACCTGTAGAATCTGCAAATATCCATCAGTAATTGGTGCGGCCGGGAGGCCTCTGTAGGGCGCAGTCATCTCCATCAACGGGCTGTTCTACCATGCAGAGTATGACCAGATGGGCCAGGATCCAGCAGGGACCTGGAGCACCTGGACCCCTCGGGCAATCTGAGGCTGGCCAAGGGTGGAGGCCAGCAGGGGACCTGAGGTAGGGTCTGCAGTGGCAGCCCTTCAATTCCCAAACATAAGTCCTTGCTGGTCCTGAGTGCTGGCTACTCTAGCACTATGCATTTACATAACAAGTACTTGTGTATGTTAGATGACAGCTTACAAATTCAATTTCCAGGCACACTGTGACCCTACCAGGGCCTCCCTAAGCTAAGCTTCAACTGGATATGGTCCAGGGCATCATAATAAGATGCTAACAAATTAAACACTCACCTCTACATCCAAGTGGCCATGCAAGAGACCAATATTTTTTTTCAGATTAATATATATGTATAAATAACTCGGTTACATAATTTTGCACTTGTTAGGTAAAAATCCAAGTAGAGACCATTACTTAGATGACAGATATGTTCAACTGCCCATGAGACATCTTCACACATAGAAATTTCCTCACTTGGGTCTATTTTTTTTTTTTTTTTTAGATAGAGTCTCACTTTGTCACCCTTGGTAGAATGTCGTGGCATCATAGCTCACAACAACCTCAAACTCTTGGGCTTAAGCAATTCTCTTGCCTCAGCCTCCCAAGTAGCTGGGACTACAGGCACCCACCACAATACTCGGCTATTTTTTTGTTGCAGTTGTCATTGTTGTTTAGCTGGCCCAGGCCAGGTTCAAACCCGCCAGTCTTGGTGTATGTGGCTGGCACTGCAACCACTGTGCTACAGGTGCTGAGCCAACTCACTTGAGTCTAAAATGCAAAATTCTCTTTGACATTCTCAAGATTCCAATTTCTGCTCCCTTAAACTGTCTATTTTGGGCTATTTCAGTCCCATCAGCCTGCAGCCCTGTTCTCTCTGCCCTCAGCAAGGGACTTCAAGGCCTAAAGAAGAAATTCTTTGGCCCAGTCCAGTGCCCTGAACTCTCTACTCAAAAATATTGCCTCTTGGAATCCTTAGGTCCCAAGATCTTCAGTCTCAAGGAAATGGAACTCTGCCCCTGTGCTTCCTGGGTCTTCACCTTGGTCTAGGCCCAATGCTGTGGGCTCCTATTTTCCTGAGAGAGGCATTAAAATATTCCCAAACAGCTTGGGACTTTCACTTCCAAAGCAAGTTCATCCATTTTGCAGAGATCTCAGCCCCCCAGCAAAACAACCACAGCCCTCCTTCCATCCTAGCATCTCAGCCCTTCCCTCCAAAAAGCCTGCCAGGTAAGCCAGGGACCCTGGCCTAATACCCAGGCCCTGACCCAGGGACAACACTGGTTGTGCAGAGGCCAACCCTTTCTTTGTTGTTGTTGTTGTTTTTTGCAGTTTTTGGCCGGGGCTGGGTTTGAACCCGCCACCTCTGGCATATGGGGCCAGCACCCTACTCCTTTGAGCCACAGGCGCTCCCCAAAACTTTCTAAATATTGTAGGAAGTGAATACTTGAAAGAGAATTTTCTAGATCAAAACCTTGAGAGCCAATAATGAAACAACAGAACTCCTCATTAGTAATCAACCACATGACAACAGTAACAACAACAGAAAGTGTCCCAGCATCATGCAATGATCTACTTTTATAATACTTTGGGGAAATTTTCCACTGATAACATCATAAGTAGAAAAAGTATTATATCAACCTAGAGAGATGTGAAAACTCTGTTATCATAACTCTAAAGGCCTCTACTCTGGATAACAAACCTCTGGTCTTGGATATGCTTGTAGAGCCTGAGTGAAACGATCTTATGACATAGAGAACAACTATGTTAAATATTTTTTTAATCTATCACATGGGACTTAGGTACAAAGATATATAAGAAATAAGCTAATTCTTACAAGACACAAAGAATTTATACCACCCTATAGAGTCAAACTCAGAATCTCCTATACACTGAGCCAAAAGAAATAGAATGTGGTATGTTGGAAATGTCTATCATGATTTAAAATGAGTATCTATTATGGTCATCAATTTTGGATATAGAAACATATTCAACAGTTATTCATTGCATCGTTGTTCACAGTAGCTAAAAGATTATCAACAGTCATGGCCCCTCAAGAAAGGACTGTTCAAATAAATTATGTGTCTAATGCTCAAATGGGAAGAAATGAATAGCTATCTTCCCGAATATGTGCAGAATTCTTCAAAAGAAACCATCATCGGCATTGCCTCTTTGCAAGGGAGGTTGCCTAGAGCAGGTTTTCCCCCCCCCACTATATTCCTCTTAATAGTCTGAATATCTCATTGTGCTCATATATTACCTACTCATAAAATAAATTTTTAAGGAAAAATGCAATTTGTCCATGAGAGGAATAAGACCATCCACTGTTTGCTGAGTCTCTAATGGGCAGACATCAGCCAAGTTATACCCGCTTCATTACCATGAGCCTCTATCTACCCTGGCTTCTATCCCAGGAGTCGTCCCACACAATGAGAACTCCTTTTTAATATCCAGAGCAATAGATTTCAGCAAGAGTTAAAACTGAGCGAAAAAGAAGCAGCAAATATCTCCACACCAAAGGAACTTTGCCTCTACCAGATGATGGCAGGGAAGAAAGGAAGGAGGTAGCACCTAAGCTCCAGAGTCCTTTTCAGGTACCCAACATGCTCAAATGTCTTTCTCCCCAAGCTCCAATATCTCCTGAATTCTTCTACAGAAGAACATGAGAGGTGACCTAACTGAATTCTGTATCATTCCATCAAAGACTAAGTGCTTTTATTTCACGCCACTTCCCTGACTTAAGGTGGCAAGAACCCTTTGGCCAACTTTCTGATATTTCTGCCCCCACGGCTATGCCAAGGCTCTTTGTCCTCAATCTTCTGGGTAAACCAGTCCTTTAACTCACAACCACACCAAAACTGGTAATGCTCCAAGACAACTCTGATCTCTTGTACTTGTTGGCTAGAGTAATCCTGTAAAAATCCCAGTGCCAACTCCATATTCTTAGCACAAGGTGGCTCAAACATCCCACCTCTTCCTGACTATGAGCCACTGCCCAGGTAACCTTGCCTCACCACCTGTATCAGACAAGTGATTATCTGTTAAAAGAAATAATTCCCAGATGCTGGAAACTTTACAACTAGAAAGAAGATGAAAGGGATACCATTCAGGTGTGAACATTCCAGGGACTATGACACATGCCTCAAGCATGCCTCCCAGAATAGGCAAAGCTCATAAAAGCAATTACCACCCAGATGCACAGGAAGAGAGGCACAATTTGTCCACACACCCTTGACTAGCCAGGATGTGGGTCAAAGAATGTCGCTATTATCCACCTCTACTCAGGAGGAGTTTGATAACTTCTCTTCCTTTTCTTTCTTATAGGAAGGGTCTGGGATCTGGAATCCAGATAATGGCAGAGCACGAACAGTGAGTGACAGAACTGATAGAAGAAATGAACTTTACCTTTTAGAAGCAGAATGCTGGCTAGCCACCTTTGGCCAGCTCAAATTTCAGGTATGAGAGATATAGCGCTGATTGCATTTTTGCTCAGTGATGCATTTATATTAAGGGGGAAAAAATCACGAGAACCAAGTCTTTCGATAATATGAAGCAGACATTCTTATAATCACGGAGTGGGAGGAAGAAAAAAAATAAAGGCAACTATCTCAAAGACACAGTTCACACTGATACACGCATCATAGATTTCAAAATATAATACTCTGAGTGAAAGAAGACAACTAAAAGAAGTATACACCTTAGCACTACATTTCTATAAGCCTGTAGAAAATACTAACCAATATATGGTGGCAGGAAGCAATAGGTCAGGGGTTGCTTGGGGGTGGGGAGTAGGGAACCTCGGAAGGGGGGATGAGGCAGGCACAAGGAAACCTCTAGGTCTGATGGATATTTTCACGATCTTATGATGGCAGTTTCACAGGTCGCTATATAGTCAAAGCTTAGCAAACTGTACACCTTAAGTATGTGAAGTTTGTTGCATGAAATTACACTTCAATAAAATTTTTAAGAAGGACCATTGTTTAAGCTAAACATACACAAAATGTAGGTTGAAATCCTCCCCAAATGTCAACCTGGTCATCCTAGCTCTTAGATATGATGTAACCCAAAGGCTGTGATTGCCCATAAACCCACCTGAGGAAACAAAGATGAAAAAAAGAAAAGCTACAGCAAATCACCCCCACCCCACACCTACTGCAGTCCAAATACCTGCCTTTTGGGGGTAAAGGAAAGAGCTGATCCTGACAGCGCAGCTCCACAAAGCTGAGAGCTGAACAGCCAGTTTCCACGTGACCTATATTCCACTGGCCACTCAACATTCCCCAACAACAGCGGGGAGACGCTCCCACCTCCCACTCAATGACCCAGTCACAGCTGGGGCAAGGGAGGAGGAAGAAGAGAAAAAGAGTGAGTTCTCCTCTGGCCTCCCGAGGTCTACAGGCAACACACAATCATTAGTGTCCAGCGCAAGCTGGACAGAAGGAATTGTGCAGAAAGCGACCCTGAGGGTGATAAAATTGAAAAGACACATATTTCATAGGATCCTAAGAGACGGGTCAGAGCCTCTCTGGCCTCTGTCCTACCTGCTCAGAAAGAAGGGATGGCAGGAGAAGCAATGACTGTCCTGAGCATGTCAAACTATGTCCATAGGTCTCTGCTGCCATTCTCAGGTCACTCCCACCATGGCCACGCCACTGCGTGGGGACACAGTTAACTCACCTGAGAGAGGTTCAGGCTTCTTCACAGCTAAGTCAGCTGCTGACACCTCATGTCTGTCCTGCCAGACCACAGCAAACACCCAGCCTCCTTCCCATACCTTTATCTCCTGATGATTCAGTTGTGCCACCCGGCCCACCTCAAGCCCCTGGGTGCTGTCCCTCACCGCGACCCGCCTGGGTCCCCTGCATTAATAACAGACAAACAGCACGCTGCCTGCACACATCCAGGCCTTCTCTCTGGAGCTCAGGCTCCTTGACACCCGCTGTGTGCAGGAGGCTTGGAGTAATTCTTCTGGGGTTTGCATCAGCCTTGCACAGAGTGGAAAGCTGAACCCGCTCACAAGGGCCAGGGCCAGGCTTCAAAGAGGAGTAGGTGAGAGATCACAGGCAGGATGGAAAATGTCTTGGGAACGACTGGGGAAACAAAATACCTCTTAGGTTTTCTGGGCCCCAAAGTGAGAAAAGAACCATTTCCTTCTCTTGAACAATATCATGACACGCTTCACTAGCTTAGAAACAAAGAGACAACCATATGAACGTATAAAAAAAAGCTATTAATGTAAAGTGCTTCCAATGTGTTCTTGGGGCAGGAGAAACATCCAGGTCTTTATCATCATCAAAAGACGTCCCTATCTCCCAGGGGAAGTTTGGAAAAACTAAGAACTGGGACAGAGAAGAAGCAAATGGCAAAGAGGAGGGGTGGTGTGCCTGCCACCAGCTCCAGTGGCTCAGCCTTCAGCACCTCAGCAACTCCCAGTGCCAACCATCCCATACCGCTGGTCTGCTTCCCACTGGAGGTTTTGAATATGGAAAGTACCAGGCATTGGCCTGAAACATTTGAGCAGGATGCTATAGATAGATACAGGTTAGAAAAATTAGGCTAGGGCACCCAGAAACTTTCACCCAGGCTGTGAGCAAATCCTTTGACCACTAAACCCAATCACTTGCCGTCAACAACATTTTGTAAAGAGGCGTGACCTGGTAACCAGTGAATGGTGGGGAAGTGGAGAGAGACCACATGTCAGTTTTAGAACCGTGCAAACGAACCCCAGGGAGGACCTTGGAGGCCCTTGGGGCAGTGATCTGACGGTGCTGGGCGAGCTAAATCACCATCCTGTGAGCCTAGAGCGCTGGCCTCTGGGTAGAAGAAGCCTCCCTGTAGGCTGGGGAGGAAATGTGGAGGCCTAGGAGAAAGGCAGAAAGGGGCTTCTCCCCCCGGGCAGAGATGGCGGGCTTATGAGAGGATGTGAAGGCCAGGTCTGCCGACCCGCCCGGGGCGGGGGCTGGAAGTGTCCTGGAGCAGCAGAGCCCGGCTGCACAGGACTGGGAAGCTCAGGGCAGAAGCCCATGGTCTGTTTGGCAGCGCCTGGTGTCAGCCAGACGCCTGGGTCTCCAGGCAGAAGCAAAGTGCCTGCAGGCGGGGGCGCTCCAGGGTGTTGGGGAGCTCCAAGAAGAGGCTGGGCCTCTTCCCCGTGGGAACTTAGGATTCGCGGATCGCGGGAGGCGAAAACCCGAGTAGTGGAGGGCCGGTTGGTGCCCGGCGGGACTCGCTCTCTCACCTGCGGAACACCAGGAAACCCACGAGGAGCAGCAGCAGGAGTCCGAGTGTGCGGCCGGGCCTCCGCCGGAGGTTGCACGTGGCCATCGCGCGTCCGCGGCGCGCAGGGACCCGGGATCCCACTCCAGTCCGCACTCAGACGCACTCCTGAGCCTCCGCGCGGGGGGCGGGGCCGCGCGCCGGTCGCCCAGGTAACCGGCCCGCCGGCGCTCATTGACTGCGGCTCGTCGCCCCGCCTCCGCCGGCTGGGCCTCTTTGTGGGAAGAGGTGGGGCCTCGCGGGGCAGGGGTGGGGCTGGGCGGAGCCACTGGCCGGGCAAGGCGATTGGCCAGATCGCAGAAGCGCTGTGCTAAGTTCTAGGTTTCGAAAGGTATTTTCCTGCACGTGATCCTACAGGTGCACAAATATTGGGCACGTGTTGTCCAGTCTTTGCATACTCCTTGGACGCTGGGATAAAGTCACCCCCAACAGCGCTACATTAGGGAGCACGTGGAAAGTCACCTTCAAAGCAAGGGCAATCGCCACTGTTTTTTAAAACAAATGTTAAAGAAAAAATAGTTGAAATAACTCTTCATGTAAAAAGTTAGTATTTTGAAGAACATTCTTTAGACATATGTTAGTGTGGTTCATGTCTAAAAACGTGGAAGAGAAAACAAAATATTTTCTGTCTTTAGTTTCCACAGGTCTTATTCTGGCCTTGATTCCAAGCATTTTCGATTTTTTATTTTTAAAAAGTCCAGATGAAACCCTCATTTTTATTAATGGACAAATATATAGTCTTGCTCTGGCACAGAATTGTATCCCAAAGGATGTTATGTAATATTTGTTGAAAAATTCTGTAGCAATCACAAACCTGACTTCTTTCAGTATCAAAGCTCAGATTTTACTGAAAGAAACTCTAGGAAAGCAGATTTTTTTTCAGTTTCTGGACTCTCCCTCATTGCATGTTTTAAATCCATTTCCTTTATGTGTACATAGTTTCAAACTTTTTTTTTTTTTTTTTGCAGTTTTTGGCCGGGGCTGGGTTTGAACCCGCCGCCTCCGGCATATGGGGCTGGTGCCCTACTCGCTGAGCCACAGGCGCCACCCTAGTTTCAAACTTTTAAAGCTACAGGAACTAAAGGAAATCTTAGTTCTTGGAGCAAAAACATGCAGAGTTTGGTGTGAAGCGTCCTTCGTCTAGCACTAAGCAAATATTTTGCCTCTTCTTGGTTTAACTTTTGCTACTTGAATAAATATTTGCTTAGTGCTAGATGAAGAACGCTTCACACCAAACATTTATTCAAGTAGCAAAAGTTAAATCAAGAAGAGGCAAAAAACAAACAAACAGGAGGAAAAAAACCTGCCAGAATTAGAAAGGGTAAGCTGAGGTTTTGTCCAGTACAAGTTTTTGACAGCAGCACCAGAAACATTCCCAAGGCTTGCAGAGAGAGAAGTAGCTCCCCTGAACACACTCACCAAAATCAGTATCTTTTTCTCCACTTTTTATGGCATATGACTGCTTGATGTTTGCTAAGTCTCTGAAGAAAAAGTTCTGGTATAACTGGGATAAAAGCTAGCCCATAAGATGTGAAGTGTCACAACTTAGCCCCTTCTGCCTGTGGAAGACCATTCCAAAGACACACACCCCATATTCACCCCCTGCCTCTGGGCATGTTGCTCTGAGCAATCTCAGAATCTATTCCACATCAGATTATTCTAAAGTTGCTTAGCAACACTAGCATCTCCATTTTTTTCAGATATTAATAAAAGCATAGGCTACAATAACCCCAAACTCCTTAGCCCTCTCTTGTGCCCCTCATTTTTATTTGTATGAGAAAAAAAAGCGCCAAAAAAAAAAAAAAATCACCTTTTAGCCTGCTGGGAAATCCAGAACTATGGACATCCCCTCTTCACAGTTAAAGAAAAATTTTACTTTATCAAAGCTTAATGATACCACAGAGTGCTGCAAAGATGCACTAACCTAATATGTGATTTGCTAAGAGGTTGATTTCTGTTCTTTGAAATATTAGCAAGATACCCTAGTTTCCCTTTCCAAAATGATCTTAACCCAAAGCAGACGATGAAGATACTCAAATCCCTGAGAACAGAAGCTATAGCTGCAATGAACTGGCATGAGAGTGATGTAAACAAAGTCCTCTGGGAATCACCATCTTCCCAGACCACCTGTCTAGTGTCAAGGGCTTGGAAAATATAAGAGATGCTTTTTTTTTTTTTTTCAGTTTTTGGTCGGGGCTGGGTTTGAACCCACCACCTCTGGCATATGGGGCCAGTGCCCTACTCCTTTGAGCCACAGGCACCGCTCTAAGAGATGCTTTTTTAAGAAATGAAGTTCTGTTGCTAGCCTCAACCCACCGCTCTAAGGGGAAGCTCAAACTGACCCAGAAGGCATGGTTCCTTCCTTGAGAATTCATTTGTTCCAAACAGTGGACGGGACACACAAAGAAAGCAGATGGGGAAGTAAAAGCCACAGTCACACTGAATCAGGACTGTGGAGTCTTGCAAGAAAAAATCGCTAATCTCATTGGCTGTTCACATGTTTATAGATCATTTTTGCAGTCATTCACATGACGTTTTTCAGGGCACAGTGTTAATGCTTTAAATACAGTATATCTGAATTTTGACAGATTTGAACATTTGACAAAATCTTAAAAGTTCTGAGGATAGAGGGAGGAGGTGGGGATGAATAAATTCATACCTATTGGGTGCAGTGCACACTATTTGGGTGAAGGGCAGGCTTACAACTTTGCCTCAGTCTGTACAAAAACAAAGTATACAAAACATGTGTACCCCCTCATAGTATGAATTTTTTTAAAAAAAGTTAGGAGGCAAAGATGCACATGCGTCCTCTGTAAAAATAGTCACTAGACTCCTGCTCCTTGCTTCCCCCCTACAGACAGCCCTTCCCACCCGCCCTCCACTCAGGAGAAGCAAAGTCTACTTAGGCTGCAAGCTACCAGGGACCTTGAGCAAAAAATGTAAGAATAGGGGGGAATTCCTGGGAATAAATAGGCAATTCAAACCCTAGACAAAAAGAAAATAGAAAGTCCTGGAATGGAGATTTTGACCTTGGAAAAGAAAAAGGAAAGACAGATCTAAGTTAAGAGAAGCAGACAATTCTCCTGAGCTGGAAAGGTATGTTAGTGAGACTGTAAGGGGCCTGTGTACAGCCTGTAGGGATTAACTAAACTTAAACTTTGGCCTTGCTAGTCCAAATATATTGCTTTTCAGCCTCAGGCTTTAGAAAGCCAAATAGCCAAAGATCTAATTTGATGACTCTTTATGAAAAAAATAGTTTCTAGCACTTGGGAGGTCAAGGCGGATGGATCACCTGAGCTCAGAAGTTTGAGGCCAACCTGAGCAAGAGAGAGACCCCCATCTCTACTAACAACAGAAAAACTAGCCAGGCTTTCTGGGGTGCCTGTAATCCCAGATACTCGGTAGTTGAGACAAGAGGATTGATTGAGCCCAAGAGTTTGAGGTTGCTGTGAGTTATGACACCAGGACACTCTACCTAAGGCTACAGAATGAGACTGTCTCAAAAAAAAATAGTTGACAAGCCTTTAATGGTCATGTAGTATATGCTGAACATCGTTTTAGGTGCTTGGGACACATCAGTGTGTGTACAAAACAAAGATCCCTTCCTTTTGAAACTTTATTCTAGCTGGGGAAGAAAGATAACAAAAATTAACACAATGAACAAATAAACTGCATGGTCAAAGATAATAAACACCATCGCACAGGTAACAAGTAGATGGAAGAGGGAGAATTAGGAATATGGCGTGGAGGGGCCTCCAGAGAGGAGGTCTCACGGGGAAGACGTTAGCTGAGCTAAGAGCTGGAGGTGCTGTGAGGTAGCCATGCACGCTGCTCCCTGGAGGAAGCACTGTCCAAGCAGAGAGAACAGCTAGTACAAAGGCCCGCAGCGAGGAGCACAACCTGGCATTCAGGGAAAGGCAAGCAGGTCCGCATGGGAAGAGAAGGGCGAGAATGCAGAATTAAACTGGAGCCATGACAGGCTGTGGACATGACGTCTGTTATGCCTTAGAAGTATCTCTCTGCTGCTGTGGGGAGAGTCCGCAGGAGCAGGCACAAGTGGAAGAAAGGAGCCAGTGAGGAGGCGATTGCAGTAATACCTGTGAGAGCAGGTGCTGGATTGGGCCAGCTGGACAGGGATGGCAGTGTGGGAAGCGTTGGATATCTGGAAACATTTGGAAAGCAAAGGTTGATGGATTGTTCGTGGGGCTCAAGGAGGACTCCGATGTGTTGGACCTGAGAAAGCAGAAGGCCCGGAGTCGCTGTGACCCGATGTGGGGAAGGCTGCTGGTGGGCGGGGGGAGATAAGGTTGCAGGGACATCAGTAGCTCAGCTTGGGCTCGCTGCCTTAGCAATGCCCAGGAGACGCCCGGTGGGTATTTCACTAGGCTGTAGAATCGACACGTCTGATAATTTAGGAACTGACAGAGTTTGATGACATCACCACTGAGTGGAGTGTGGACGGAGGAGAGGACCAAGGGTAAGCCCTGGAACCCATAACAAGAGAAAAGAAAAGGAACCAGAAGCCGGATGAGGAGGAGCAGCACAGAATGGGGAAGAAAACGCACACAGTGGGGTGTCCCAAATTCTAGCAGAGAAAAGCCACCGAGGAGGAAGCAGGATGGACTGTGTTCAGTGCTGTCAAGGCCATATTGAAGACAGACTGAGAATTGGACTTGGGATGTGGCAGATATTGGTCAGCTGGACACAAGCAGTCTGGGTGGAGCTGGGGTCACAGGGATTGGGAAGCCTTCTGGAAGGGGTTGGAAAAGGGAGAGTGCAGAGGAATGTAAGACAGGGAACAGTGATAACTCACCCAAGGATGCCTGCTAGAAAGGGGAGCTCATAAATGGGATGGTAACTGGGGGCAAAAAGGGAAATGAATCTGTTTTCATTTCTGTTTAGGTGGGAGGAAGCACAGCAAGCTTGTATGCTGATAGTGACCTTGATCAGTAAACAGTAAAAACCAGCGAGGTGAGAGAGACCTTGGAGAATTTCTAGTGAATCCCTGGAGCAGGCGAAGTGGAGGGGACCTGGAAACCAAGTGAGATATTTCAGGGAGGGGTGCCCAACCTTTGGGCTCTCTGGGCCACATTAGAAAAAGAAGGGTTGTCTTGGGTCACACATGAAATACACAAACACTAAGGAAAGCTGATGAGTGAAAAAGAAAGGTCTGTGCATAATTTTCATGATATCTGCCACCACAGATTAGCAAAACAGTCCTCGTGCAATAATCTTAATTATGTGGTGACCTGTTCAGAAAGCTTTTTAATTTTTTTACATTTTTTTTAATTTTCAGATTAAAATTTAAATGAGGTTTGTTAGGTAAGGTCCCTGTGGTAGTTGTGCCCCTCCCCCAGGAGGTGGGCCTATTAGGGGAGAGCACACCAAGAACCCCCACTTCCTTCCCCCCAACTTGAATCAAGTTGAATTTTTCTCTTGTGTGGGCATGTATTAATTCATCTACTGGCTTCATATTAGTACTGAATACACTGGATACTTGCTTTTCCATTCTTATGATGCTTTACTAAGGAGAATGCTCTCCAACTCTACCTAGGTTAATACGAAAGATGTAAAGTCTCCATCTATTTTATGGCTGAATCATATTCCATGGTGTACATATACCACAGTTTATTAATTCCATCATGGGTTGATAGGCCAGACAGTCTTTCTAAATCATCCAGCAGATTCCAAGTTTGTGATCACTAATACAGAAAATGTACATATTTAAGTAATAAAACATCTTTGGGGTTTTTAAAAAATATTTTTTCCTATTAAAGTAAAAGGAAGGTGGGCAATGTAAAACTAGTGACATATTTGACATTGTACTTGAGAAACTAAAGCACCAATATCTGGTTCCATGGACATAGTTGCAATTCTCACTGAGTTCTCAAGGTGCACATCAGATATTTTGGTTCTAATTTTACTCGTAATGTGCTTCATTCTTGAAAATAGTTGCTTGAAAATGTAGGTGCTGCCAAAAAGCAATAACGTGAATAAGGTGTGATTGTGAAGTGAGGGATGTTTGTCTCTAGGAAGATAAGACACTTAAAAGTCCAAAAGAGACATGATCAAATTTTTCTTCAAGTTGAATGTCAGATTACAGCTGTAGGCATTCTACTTGAAAATTGACCCATAACATATGTATGTCAAGTGAAAATGGAGTTGCAAATTGCACCAAAGTATTGATTACATTCCCAGAAATCTTAGAATCTGTTTTGAAATTCTTCTATCAAATCAAAAGGCAAGGCTGTGTATTTCCCACTGTTCACAGGACTTGGTTTAGCCAATATGTTGAAAGGTATAGAATTGTTTGCCTTAGCTTGACCTTGCCATAATTTCAGTTTCATTTGGAAAGCTGTTATGGTTTGAAACACTGTCTTAATAAGTTGGTTTTGACCTTGAAGACACACGTTTAACTCATTTAAATGAGCAGTTAAATCCACGAAAAATGCTAAATCTGTAAGCCAGTTTTCGTCGTCAAGTTCTGGCACAAATTTGGTTTTTGATACCATAAACAACTTATTAACATGTTGAAAATCATAAAATCTTTTTAACACTTGGCCCGACTTAGCTATTTTACTTCCAAAAAATAAATGATGTCTCCATAGTTGGCATCAATAGCTTGTGGTTCAATCCTTTAGCCTTTATGAAATTCACAATCTTGACAATGCTTTGCATGACATTATTCATTTTTAAAGCTTTCGTGCATAAATTTTCTTGATGTACTATGCAATGATACTTCATCAAATGTGAGCTTTGGGTGGCAATTAAATCATCATCTTCTATTAATTTTATAAGTCCCTCTTTTACCTACCATTGCTGGAGCACCATCAGTCACCAACTATATCAGATATGTTGACAATGGACAAATCATTTTAACTTATTTTTTACTGCCACATATAAATCTCTTTAATTAAGTTGTGTCTTTTAATCGCATTAAAGAAGCCATTTCTTCAGTGACATTATATTCATCATCAATACCGCTAATTAAAATGGCAAGTTGATGCTTATTTATAACATCGGTGACGTCATCCATCACTAAATTTAAAATTAGCAGCTTAACTCTCCAAACTTCTTTTGATAGATCTGCCAGTTTCTTCAATTCACCTGGCCATAGTCTGGTGAGACAAAATGATTTTAGAAATAGCCGTTTTTGTTCAGGTCAAATTGTATCTGCCATGTTTTCTGTATATTGCTTAATGAACCTCCAGTGCCCCAAAATAGCCATGATATGGAATGAGTTAACTTCTCTAACATACATGTAGAAGACACAGCAAACAACTAACTACTGAAAACATTTTGTGCAGGGTTTAATTCTCTTGTGGAACATTTGAGAGAGGCTGCTTCAGAACATCCTTCAGCGTGGATCTTTTCATGACAAACTCTCTTGGCTTTTGTTTACCTACAAGTTTGGTTTCTTAGGTTTGCTCTTCTGGAAAGACAGTTTTGCCACAAGCTTTTTTCTGTAAGTACACTGAAAACATGGTGTCTTCTGGGTAGCACTTTTGCACTGGTATTTGGAAAAGTATGACACAGGTGCAGAGCTGAGATAGACTAGCAAAGGGGAGTGAAACAGAGAGACATGTGTTCAAACACCTCTCTGAACCTCAGTTTTTCTTTCTGTAAAATGGGTATGTTGCATGGCCGTTGTTAACTTGTAGTGTATGTCACACACAAAATGTAATATTTACTCATGATCATCCTGTTTATTTGTTCTGTTTTCCCATCCTACTCCACAGTTTCCACAGACTTCATAGGTTTGAGCCTGGAGCCCCAGAGAATAAAGTTTTACGTAGGAATTATGGGGGTATATAACAGAATTCTCTTTCAGTGAGATAGTCATTCAGATCAGTGGGAGAGAAGATAATCTTACACTTCATTTACACTTACATTTCCTTTATTCCAAAAAAGGAAACCCCTCTTCCCTTTGGACACTGGATTAGTTGCTACATTACTTGAAGGCCCTAGATACTATATTAACAAAGTGAGAAGATTTTGTAATATTGCACTGGATCATACGTTTTGTTTATAAGAATGTGATTGGTTTCCAAGGGTGCCATTTGAGAAGACTGGTTGGAATATTTTTGCACAGGTGGCTAATCTCACTAACACCTGCCTGCTGATCAATAGTATCCTTGACTATACCCAGACAGCTGAGGAATAAGAAGACAAAGGACTGTGGGCCAGGCTTTGCCATCACACATGTCAGAAGCAAACAACCCAATTGCTGCTCCTTCTCTGATTGGATGTTACCTTAGTCACCTTGGAGACACATACTCGGCTTCAGATTTATGCCTAAAGACATCATTCACTGCTCTGGGCTCTTTCCTGCTCCCACACACACATATACAAACACAGACCATGAGTCTTCCAATCAGCACACGTAATCTCTCCCTGGCACAGGAGAGCCGTGTTGTTACTCTGCCCCAGGCTAGAGAGACCTCTCCCTTCCTGCCAAATGCGTATGGGAAGCAGAAGTAAGATTTATTTTTATTTTATTCATATCTGGATAAAGGATTAGAGAATAAGAACCTGATAAAGATTAAGCATTTAACTAGATAAACAAGTCATTAAGGATTTTGAAGACTTTTGAAAGCCTTTTTAAAGGCACCATGTTGCTATCCTTTAAAATATACAACAGCTCGCCTGTTGATGGTTTAAGTTTTCACATTTTTGTATTGTAAGCAATATTGTGCTTGATGGTCTTAAATCTTCTTCCTCAAAATCAACTTATACATGAAGTCTAACAATCCAAGAAATAGTTTAGAACAGTGTTTTATAGCTTGGGCTGGTCTGTAGATTGGATGACTGAGCCACTCATCATCTTCTCAAACACGATGATCTGGGACAAAAAGAAAGCGTGACAGTTACGAAGGTAGAGCCCGTTCGGAGGAGGAGAGTGATGCTGAAATTTTATGAGATCTCAAGGTAGAAGTCAGGGTTACTCGCCTCATTGTCTTCTGGATGAAGCCAGGTACCAGGAAGGTAAAGTGTTCTCTGAGGCCCAACATTCCAGTACCGCCCAAGGTTCTGCCCATTGATGAACACAAATCCATAATTCCAGTTCTGGAAGGAATGATGACCTGAGACATAGGAACACTGGCAAGGGAAAACCTAAGGCACTTGGGGAGTGCGAGCAAGACTGAGGTGACTCTGGCACTCAACATGGAAGCAAGAATGGAATATTTTCTGGAACTTCCATCCTGCTGTCTAGTAATGGAAGAGAAAAACATGAATGGGACCAAGTTTAATAGTAATACAACTATCATTCCTGCCTGTGATATGTCATGCTATATTTTTTTAAAAGCAGGTCTTCTGCTTCCAGAAATAAATACTAGATAATAGAGATGAACACTACTATCAACAACAGTTATAAAAGATATTCAATTTTTTTAAATCTACTTGCAATATAATGAAGAATGATAGGGTCAAGAGTTAGGAAAAGCAAATGGAGAAACGAGGATACAACCAGGCAGCTTTTCTGCTAGAGGCCTTTGCTTAATCAAGGATAAAGCAAAATGTAAAACATAAAATTGGCACCTCTGAAATGCTGTAAATTAAAGTACAAAGATTGTTGGATTGGATTTTTTTTTTTTTTTTTTTTTTGCAGTTTTTGACAGGGGCTGTGTTTGAACCCACCACCTCTGGCATATGGGGCTGGCGCCCTACTCCTTTGAACCACAGGCACCACCCTGGATTGGATTTTAAATAAAGCTATTACATGCTGTGCATAAGAAACATGAAGGTGTTGCAAAAATAAAAACACTGGAGAAAGGAAAAACATAAAAAGTCTAAAAGAGTTTGGAGAATACTTAGAGATCTAAAAATAGACCTGCCATTCGATCCTATAATTCCTTTACTAGGTATATACCCAGAAGACCAAAAATCACATCACAATAAAGATATCTGTACCAGAATGTTTATTGCAGCCCAATTCATAATTGCTAAGTTGTGGAAGAAGCCCAAGTGCCCATCGACCCACAAATGGATTAATAAATTGTGGTATATGTACACCATGGAATATTATGCAGCCTTAAAAAAGATGGAGACTTTACCTCTTTTGTGTTTACATGGATGGAGCTGGAACATATTATTCTTAGCGAAGTATCTCAAGAATGGAAGAAAAAGTATCCAATGTACTCAGCCCTACTATGAAGCTAAACTATAGCTTTCATATGAAGGCTAAAACCCAGTTATAGCACAAGAAATGGGGAAAGGGGCAAGGGAGGGGAGGGGAGGGGGAGGATGGGTGGAGGGAGGATGATTGGTGGGATCACATTTATGGTGAATCTTACAAGGGTACAAGTGAAAATTACTAAATGTAGAATATAAATGTCTTCATATAGTGATTAAAAGGCCATGAAGGCTATGTTAAATAGTTCAATGAAAATATTTCAAATTGTATATAAAGTCAGCACATTGTGCCCCATGATTGCACCAATGTACACAATCATGATTTAATTAAAATTAAACATATATATAAATAAGGCAAAACCTTATGATCTTACAGGAGATAATGCTCAGAAAATTAACATCAGTATATTTTGCATATATATTCGTTCAGTACCTGTGTATTTATTTACTTATTCATAATAAGCCTGATTTCTAAGAGTTTCTGAGACATGTGATTTAGTGCATGTACAAGATAAGCTGTTTTAACCATATGGTTTTGTTTTTTGTTTTTTTTCTGTAGAGACAGAGTCTCACTTTATCACCCTCCGTAGAGTGCCGTGGCATCACACAGCTCACAGCAACCTCCAACTCCTGGGCTTAGGCAATTCTCTTGCCTCAGCCTCCCTAGTAGCTGGGACTACAGGTGCCCACCACAACACCTGGCTATTTTTGGTTGCAGCCGTCATTGTTGTTTGGCGGGCCTGGGCTGGATTCGAACCCGCCAGCTCAGGTTTATGTGGCTGGCGCCTTAGCCACTTGAGCCACAGGCACTGAGCCAAATTTACAGACCTCTTAAAAATGCATTATGAAATTTGCTCAGGATTGAAATCAAATTCACCCATCTTTGTGTAATTCTGCCTTCTTCGTTGCTCTTTTCCAAAATCAGAATATTTGTCTATCCCTTTCCTTCCAGGCCCCTTCCATTTCCCAGGTCTCTCTCAAGGGTGGAGCTGACCAGAGTTCACACCCTCCCGTCCAGTCTTTTCATGTCCAGGGCTGCCGACACAGTCAGAACATCAGAGCTGCCAGTGCTCCCTACTAATCCCTTCACCAGGCTACCTGGAAGCCTGGTTTCAGCTACCTGGAAGCCACATTTATTTTTACCCTTTTCAGTTTGAGAATTATTCTCCTTGTCAGAGAAGACAAGGGCAAAATAGATGTAGGAATGTTTTGCTTTTTCTATGTCACTGGCTCCAAGCTGCAGTTCTATTTGTACCCAAATCTTTTTTCTCTGACCATACGTAAAATGTCCTTGATACTTCCTGAAATTATTCAGACAGTACCAGGCCAAAGTCTTGTCTAAGTTTTTTCTTGCCTAAGTGTCCATTTTTTAATAGTCCTTCATTTTATTATTGGGTCATTTTCAATCAAAAATAGTAACCCATAAAAAATTTTGGTCTTAGCCTTCCAACCTCAGGTTGAGTTTTCCCATTGCTGCTAGAATTAAGGCTCATTTCCCTAAAATCACCTGGAGGCCCTCTCCACCTTTGCCATTAGCTGGCTCTCCCACTGCTCTCACCCTCCTGGAGAGGCCCTCTCAGAGCTTGTGCCCGCCTGCTGCCCCCTACAGAAGGCCTTTCCCACGGTCTTCTCTCCAGGTGACAAGTTCCTCGCCAGTTTCATCCACCCCGGGGAAGCTCTCTAGGCCCCTATAGGTTGCTCCTTGTTATCATCACAGTTGCCCTTTCACCTTTGCTTTTGCTGTTATGGGAATAATTTCTGTGTCTCTATACCATAAACTCACAAGGGCAGACCCTAAATAAATATTTTTTAATTAGAGAAGGAAATACTTTCAAACTCTTTTTTTTTACAGTTTTTAGCCAAGGCTGGGTTTGAACCCACCACCTCTGGTGTATGGAGCCGGCGCCCTACTCCTTTGAGTCACAGGTGCTGGCCTAAATAAGTATTTTTTAATTAAGTAAATAATCATAACTACATCCTTGAGAGCTTCACAAACACCTTGACATATCGACCTTTGAAGAGCATTTAATAAATTCAATGTCCATTGCGAAACTCCAAGAAGGAGCTTAACAAGGTTGGTCCAAGCCTCATACAAATTTGATCTTTGAGCCACTTTTTTTTTTTTTTTTTTAAGGCCTGGGCTGGGTTTGAACCTGCCACCTCTGGCATATGGGGCTGGCGCCCCACTCCTTTGAGCCACAGGCGCCACCCATGCGCCACTTTTTTTTTTTATTGAATCATAGCTGTGTACAATAATTCAGTCATGGGGTACAGTGTGCGGGCTTGACATACAAACGGAGATATTTTCATCCACCTGATTGACATACCATTCATGAGATTTTCTCATTTACTAAGTGAAAATATTTTTGATCCACATTTAGAAGTTTTCTCCTGACCCTTCAAATATGCACCACAAGTGTGATCTCGCCCTTTATCCTCTCTCCCCTCACCCTCTCCTTCCCCTTCCCTCTCCCCCTTCCCCATCCTCTTGTGCAATAAATGGGTTGTAGCCTTCACTTGAAAGATATAGATTTGCTTCAAATTAGGGATGTATACCTTGGATACTTTTTCTATTTCAATGTGGCATTTTTAACGAATAAGAGGAGACAGAATTGTGAGGGAGAAGAGCATTGGCTTTGAAATTTTGTAAACGTGGAAGGGCTCTGACTTCACTATGTAAGCTGCGTGACCCGGAAGAGTTGACTAAATGTGCTGGGCCTCAGTTTCCTTAACTATTATATGACACAATATGAAAAGATTTGAAACTTCCACCTCAAAAAGCTGTCATGGAGATTGAGCCAGATAATCTATGCCATAATAATACGTAAACCGTTTTAATCATATTGTCTATTACATTACATTTTGGGAGGTTTGCTCTATAAAAAGATTTAATCCTAGAGTTTCTCAACCTGACATTAAACATTTTTACCCCTAAGCAGCAAAATCAGCAGGTTCTCCAAGCAACTTTCACAGTAGCACTGCCACTGGGAAGGCATTTTTAAGTTGGTTTAGATGTTAACAGGACTTATTATAGATACATTTCACACATTCAGAAAGCAGGTTTCCCTTTTATGTTCCAATGCCTCAAAAAGATCTCTTCTGATATGTATTTTTAATTCATTTCCACTTGTCGAGGGGGGGATATCAGGTTTTATTTCAAATTTGTGTCATCCTATTGCTGTGTGATACTTAACATCACAAAATATGAAGCCAAACTCCACATATTAAGCTCGATACAGCCATAAATTTGCACTCCAAGCCCTCGTTGACTTCAATAGGGCTTCGACTTGTAGAATGATTGCAGATCAAGCCATTTTGATATAATGTAATTTTTTAAGTAGCTTTTTTCCATAAGGAGAAACATGCTGTGAATAGCAAACTACCTGCACAGCGTACACACAGCAGTCAGTAATCCTGCTCCTTGTCAAAACATTTTCTGCTCATATGTGAGTGTTGACTGTGGTGAGACTTAAAACGACTTTAAAGAAAATCTCTGCGGCCACACTCTATTCCCTATTAGCATAACGCAATTTGAGAAGCTTCATTAAAATCCATTTTGATAGAACCATACCTCGCACGCTTTATTACAATAAACTAGCTATCAATTGGACTACTGACCTCTGTGCATGCAAATCATAATATCTTTTCCTTCATTTCAAAATCAGCTTTTGTTTCCAAATGAAGATTTATTTTGCCAGTTGATCCTGCCCTGAGCATACCCCATAAATCATGAAGAGCACAGTCTGCAAATATATGTTTCAAGTTCAAGCAACAATGATCTGCTACTTAGAATCCCGAAGACAATAAACATTTTTATCCAATCAACCAGAGTCTCAGAAAATTCAAAGAATGGAAACTCTTTGAAATATACAGGCTTTTGGGTATCAAATTACCTTTGAAACCCCCCACCTAGAAGTATCGCTAACAAAATCCATTTGAAATACTGCTTCAATATTCTAAAAAATCAATAATTTAAACCACAGGTTGAACATTTTTACTGCTTCCACTGCAGACTGTCATTTTTCGAAATGAAAATGCTAATGATACCGAAGGGGAAAGCAGGAGGCAGAAGAGATGCCTGAATGAAACCTTGGATTGGCTAGACTTGCTGGTTTGATCTCTTTCTCCCTCACTCATCTGTGACAGGATGTCTTTTAAAATCAACAACTTTCATTTCAGCATTTCTAAAAAATGCACTTCTCTGTTATACATTACGTCCCTCTCTATAGGAAGTTAAGGAATGTGCCGTAGCAAGACATTTTATAGTAAATATGAATACAGAATGTAATACCAAGTAGGCTGTATTATTTCAGCGTAATCTATAATGCTGGGACACAGTTAAAATATTGCAGGGGAACACCAGGGAGAGGATAATCCCTTAGTCCTAGTGGTTTTCATATTCATACCACTGTACTAAAACACAGGCAAGCCGTGCAGGAAGGCACGGAGACCCAGAGCACAGAGGAGGGCAATTCAGGAAAAAAATCAACCTTTGTCATTGCCTGTGAAATTTGTGTGTCCTGTTTAAAGATTTAAGAAGTGAAGGCATGAGATCAGGTCACTGCCTCCCCTGTAGAGGTCCCGGCTTTGTCTCAGCTGCACCCAACATAGGACTTTGCTTGCAAACTGAGTAAATGTCAGAGCGGAACTAGGAATTGTGGTTTCTGAGAAGTAAAACACCTTATTCAAGGAAGGACTAGGGAGATAGAGACAATAAAACAATTATTACCAATGAACCGTCAAACATGATCCCATGATCTGTGGGGCTCATTGAGTGAGAAAGTTGGCTCCATTAGATAATTAAAAGACGTGCACGGTAAATCTCTTAAACAAGTGTCTCATTTCTTCCCTAAAGACCTATAGCAACCTAATTTGTACCTGCAGTAAAAGGATGGCACAAAAATATTATCAGTCATATGCACATCAAGTTTCTGTCTAGAAGAACAAAAACTCTTTAACATGAGATGGAAGAAGGCAACTCAGTCTTCGTTGGATCTGCTGAGTTCAGGGCACCGAGCTGGGACTGTACGGGATGCAGAACGGGTGACGTGGAATCTATTACGCCTCAGTGTATCCACGCAGTAGGAATCGTGACCTCGAACGCAGCGAGTCGCCAGTGTTAAAAGAGAAAATGTAAATTACATGATTTTCAGAATGCCTGACAAATAGTATATACACAATAAATACCCAATGCTAGTTTCTCAGGGGGAGAAGGACCTACTACACAGATAACTGAAGAATAATAATGTTCCAGATAAAGGGCATCCTGGTGGAAGAGAAAGGAGCTGTTACGGGGTTTGTCCACCTCATTTTATAAGTCACCATGGTATGTTAGCTGCAGATTGGCAATCCCACTGCAAGTTTCTTTGCTTCCTTTTGAAGCAGGCAGTGCCAGGACTCCAGAAGTTGATAAGAACAGTTTTAAGGGAGGAGAAAACTTTCAGGGAGGGTCATATTTATGCTGACTCCTGAGGGTGAATTAAACCCCTCATAGGCAAGGGAATGACTCTTCAGCTAAGAGGACCCCACACGACAAATGAGGGGCAGGCAAGGACGGGGTATCAGGGGCTGCTAAGGGCACCCCCAGGCAGGTGTGGCTTGAGTGGAGAGACATACACACATCCACATCCCCAAGCATGGTCTGTGGGCTGAATTATAAAAAGAATATGTGGAGTCTGAGAAATTTTTATATGGCTCCCAAGACAGCACTTACATTTTACAAATCTTAGGGCTTCTGTTATTGAATCTCTTTAAGGTGGTAGGGAAATAAAGGCTAAGGGAAAATTTAATTGAGTTGACAGAGGGCAAGGTAGGCACGGGAAGATACATGTACTTTCTCCTTCAGCTAGGCAGGGGAGGGAGTTGTCCAAATATACTTTAGGTAAGTACGATTAGATGAAGAAAAGTACATTGATTTCTACTGGGAGAGACTAGGAAAATCAAACCTTTCCAAAGGTTCATTTAGAGTCCTACGTGAGGCAGGTGAGGGCTTAAACAATGACAGTCTGAGGATGGAACATGCATTTGTGCATCTGAGTTTGGTGACTGAATTTACGGGAACTGTCAATGTTCCCCATGAGAGAGGAAGGGCAAGGGGCAATCTCATTCCTCACTGCCTGTGCTCCCTCATCCCCTAATGTTCCCCATCAGAGAGGAGGAGGAAGGGGGAAGGAGCAACCTCACTCCTCACTGCCTGTGCTCCCTCATCCCCTAATGTTCCCCATGAGAGAGGAAGAGGAAGGGGGAAGGGACAAACTCACTCCTCACTGCCTGTGCTCCCTCATCCCCTAATGTTCCCCATGAGAGAGGAAGAGGAAGGGGGAAGGGACAACCTCACTCCTCACTGCCTGTGCTCCCTCATCCCCTAGTGTTCCCCATGAGAGAGGAAGAGGAAGGGGGAAGGGGCAATCTCACTCCTCACTGCCTGTGCTCCCTCATCCCCTAGTGTTCCCCAAGAGAAAGGAAGAGGAAGGGGGAAGGGCCAATCTCACTCCTCACTGCCAGTGCTCCCTCATCCCCTAGTGTTCCCCAAGAGAGAGGAGGAGGAAGGGGGAGGGGGCAATCTCACTCATCACGGAGAGGGCGGGGGGGGGGGCGGGGGAGGGTGTG
>CAUYRH010078948.1:0-59810 GCA_963574655.1 Perodicticus potto
GGCCACGTACGCCTGAGCTGGCGGGTTTGAATCCAGCCGGGGCAGCCAAACAACAATGATGGCTGCAACCAAAAAATGGCCGGGTGTTGTGGCGGGCACCTGTAGTCCCAGCTACTTGGGAGGCGGAGGCAGGAGACTCGCTTGAGCCCAGGAATTGGAGGTTACTGTGAGCTGTGATGCCACAGCACTCTACCCAGGGTGACAGCTTGAGGCTCTGTCTCAAATAAATAAACAAACAAACAAACAAACAAACAAAATATATATATATATATAAAATAAATAAATAAATTTATCGGATTGACTTACAATGTTTTAACTGACAATATTCCGTGTTGGTAAGAATGAAGTGCAATAATACAGTTGCATGGCTTTTATGAAGAGGAATTTGTTTTATATGGAGATAGATAGGTGGAATGTCTATTCCTTTTGACTCTGTAATTCCACTTATAGGAAGTTATTAGACAGAAATAAGCAGATAAGATATGCACCCACAGATTTTTGTACAATCATGTGTTACAGTTCTATTTATGTATTAAAAAATTAGTAACACCCTTGAATGTTTAACAGTAAGTTAATGGTTAAGTATGTTGTGGTAAATTTATATGATAGAATACTTATGTAGCTATTAAAAATCATGCTTTTTAACAGAACTAAGCACAAAACTCAAATCCTTGTATCATTTTATCATCAATGCAACTGAGCAATCTTGGAATGGTAGATCCAAAAGCAACTTTCGAGGTCAGCCAGTCATTTGTCCTGATTTAATTGGCTGTTGGTTTCTACATGAAGTGATCTCATTAGAAAAAAAGAACTGCCACCTTAAAAATTTATTTTTTTTTTAAGACAGAGTCTCACTTTGTCACCCTCAGTAGAATGCTATGGCATCACAGCTCCCAGCAACCTCAAACTTCTGGGCTTAGGAGATTCTCTTGCCTCAGCCTCCCGAGTAGCTGGGCCTACAGGCACCCGCCACAACGCCCGGCTATTTTTTTGTTGCAGTTTGGCCGGGGCCGGGTTTGAACCTGCCACCCTCATATGAGGGTATATGGGGCGGGCGCCCTACTCATGGAGCCAGAGGCGCCACCCAAAATTTAATAGATAAGTTACTAATTTAACTGAGATGCTTCTGTGAGAATCATAAATTATAGCTTCTCTTTTGCAAGAAGTTTTGTTTGTTTGTTTTTAATGATTGTTTTAAAAAATTAAACTAACGGCCACCTTACTTTGTGCCAATGTATTTGGGAATACTGAGAATCATCATGCCCTCTATTTGGAGGGTGCTATGTTATTAAATAAATAAGCTTTATCAAAAGCTCAAAAAAAAATCATGTTTTTACAGAATAATGACATGGAAAAAAGTTTACTGGGTCATGTTAAGTGAAAAAGTAAAGGATGACAAACCAGAACAATCAAAATGAGCCCCATCCTGATTTCAGAAGAGATTCGTGATGACAGCTGGGGTCGGCAGAGGGAAATGGCTGTCCGGTTGGCCTCTCTTGTTCTGTCAGAACTGGAGTGCCTCCTGGAGACAGAAGCATCCTCAGCCTCAGTTCCACATGCTCCTCCTCCGTGTGTACATTTCCCAAAGGTGAAATAACACGTGCTCTCCTTTTCTACACTGTCTATAGGCCTCAAAACTAAGTATGTGTATGTCAGTTATCTCTTCCAACATTTCCCAGAAACCCTCTGGGTGAGCAGGAAAGGTCTTGCTCCCATCTTACAGGAGCGTCCCAGTGAGTGGTTCATCTAAGGCCACGTGGCTCGTGTGTAGCTGCAGCCCTAGATGTGTTTATTCTGAGATAAATGCATTACCTTTCTGAATCCAGGAGACCTCTTGAGTTTATACCATAGACCAGCTGAATGGAAAGGGTGTGGCTCTGAATCATAACTGCCTTGGATTGAACCCACTGTTCACTCCTTCTGTGACTTAGTTTCCTCAACTACAAAATTAGGCGGATAACAGTACTTACTGAAAAAGAAGTAAATAAGCTAACGCACATGAAGCTCATGCAATAGTGCTAAGGACATAGCCGGTACTCGGTCAGTATTAGCCAGTATCGTAACAAGATCCTTGGCGTCTGTGCATATAACCAATGGCAGCTCTTGAGGGACCCCACTGGTTCATGACACGTAACAATGCGTTTTTCTGCTGAGATAAAAGTTAACTACTTACACAGAATGGTGTTATGATGATAATTTGAAAACACACATGTTCACTTCCTTGTGAAAAGTGGCCTCTGAGGGGAATTGAAACATAATAACGTGATAAACGCCTGAGCTGGTGGATACTCCAGTGACCTCGATTTGATTAGTATATATTGTATGCCTGTATCAAAACATCACATGTATCCCATACACTTATACAATTATGTACCCATAATAACTAAAAAGAAAATTAAAAGATTAATAATAGTCATAAGGCCCACTCAAACATTTTACAGGCCTAACGCTACGTGCCACTTAGTATGATGTGACCTGACTTGGGAATTTCCAACCCTGGCCTGTGGATTACTGGGACAATGGAATCTACAAACCCTGCCTGTCTTGGAGACACGGCCACCTGAGAACAGATACAACTTTCGTGACCCTTAGAACAAAGCTTATCCTTTTATAAGACTAGCTTAAAGTCCCTTTTGTTATAAAATGAAACACCTACCATCTGACCTAGACTCAATACAGGCATAAGAAAGGGTGTCAAATCCCCCAAACTCTGAGAATGACCTCCACACAGGGACGCTCCCAGCCAGGCAGTCATTTGACCCCTGACTGCGTCAGGCCCATGCCACCAGCCTGCCTCTGCTGTCCCTCTAGTAAGAGCACAGTAAGAATAAACTACGTCAGACAGTATCCAAGAGTCACCTTTGATGTGAATCAGACCGAAAGGGGAAAGTCACCCCAGGAGTGACGCTGGTTAAACGGGACCACCCAAGACCCACACACACAAAGTGACTGACACGTACAACACGAGTTAACCCCAAAACACTACGCTCAGTGAAAGAACCCAAGCACGGAAGACTGTGTATTGTACGATTCCACTTAACATGGATGTTCTAGAAAAAGGCAGAAGTGCAGAGAAATGGAAAGTAGGTGGTGTTTGCCTGGGATTGTCATCAGGGACTGGCTCTTAAGTGGGCACCAGGGAAATTTATGTGATGATGGAAATGTCTTAAGATTGGATTATTGGTGACATGCGTGATATATAAAATGTACTTCAGTGAGGCTCGTAAAGGTGGGGGAGGGGGGAGCCAGGAAGGGAGTGAGGACGCTGAGATTGCAGGAACTGGAGGTGGGCTGGGCAGGAAGTCCGTGGCTCGAGAATGTCCACGTGGTAGGAGGAAGCCGGGAACTTCCCATCCTTGCTGGCGTGTTCTGGGACGCCTTCCGGACACCCTTCTGGATGTCGATAGAAGGCTGTCACCATGACGGTATGTAGCCAGGGGATGGGGAACAACCTGTCCTGTCTGGCTTCGGCCATCACAGCCAAGAATGCCTCAGGGACATTAGCGCCCAAAGAACACCAAGCAGTGACTGACTGAGACGATGGCTCCAGAAACTTACTGGATTCTGAGTAAGCACGGCTGGAGCGGACAGGAAGGGCCTCTTCCCTGGCCTGCACTCAGGCCTCGGCCCCTGGCACACACGCTGCCGCCAAGGCCAGGCTGACCTGAGTACTCAGGCGGGTCCCCTGAGGATAGGGCAGCCGGCTAGCCACCGTGGAAGGACGGGCTCAGAGCGCCTGCCCCTGTATCCTTTGTTCAGTGCTGGTGGCCTCTGGCCCAGGCCCAGTGGCCAGAGCCTCTTTGGCCTTGGCATCTGGCAGTCCTTAGCTGCACTTCCACCCTGCTCGGCAGCTTTGCCTTGCGGAGGGGACGGAAGTCTGGGAATGCTTGACGAATGAAAATGTTGCTATGTTCAGCACTCTGGGAGGCTGAGGTGGGTGGCTTGCTTGAGCTCAGGAGGATAAGACCAGCCAGAGCAAGAGGGAGACACTGTCTCTACCAAAAATAGGAAAAAAACTAGCCAGACGTTGTGGCGGGCAGCTATAGTCCCAGCTACTCAGGAGGCTGAGCCAAGGGGATCACTTGAGACCAGGAGTTTCAGGTTGCTGTGAGCTATGGCATCAGGGCACTCTACCCAGGGTGACAGAGGAGGACTCCATCTCAAACATAAATAAACAAAACGTTGCCATGTTCGGACTGTGCTGACTAGGAACCTAGTTACCTCTGACTCTGTGTACACTTTCAGTCAAAATAATCTGCTGGCAAAAACTGCAGTGCCCTGAACGGTGGTGAGGAACGGGGACAATCCCTTGCTTGTCACGTGTCAAGAAAGAGCCAAGTTAGTTTCTAAACACACTTGAGTCTTAGGGAGGAGTTCTGATGGACCGGGTGTGTGTGTGTGTACGTGTGTGTGTGTCAAAGACCCACCTCTGCCCCTTCCCAGAGCACCAAAGAACCAGATTCCAAGAGCTGCAGGTGTTCGTTGAAGTGTGAAGAAGCAATTGTTTTGAGAAACCATTTCTCTGAACTCACTTGAGTATATCTGCAGAAGCTAAGAGAAAAATCTGTAATTCTGAGCCACAGGCCAACCTTCATACGCACCCCAGGCCTGAATGGGCTCTCTCTGTGCAAAAGATAATTGGCAACAAAGTCCCCAGATTTGGGGACCAGCATGGAGACAGCCCTAGTCATGATATAATTGGCAATGAACTACCGGGGGGTCCAACCTGCACCCCGTGAGCAGCATGCTGATTTTGTGAGGATTTTTTTGCTTATCTATGGTGGTGGATGTCGCAAAAAGTATGCGTGGACCTTTTTTTTTTTGGCCCTGAGCTTTCCTGGGCCTGCCCACTGATTGCTGTAGCAACCCGAGTCCCTGGGGCAACAAAGATGGCCCCACGTGTTCCCCAGCATCCAGTACAGGGCTGGCCCTGCCCCTGGCCTCTTTGAATATTTGAACCCAGTGCTGAACTCTTCTTACGGGTAAAGAAAGAAGCTTGTTTAAAAGGGGATGGTGGACAAAGAGGGAAGTGTTTGAACCTTGTGGACCCCAGGCCTCCTCCTAACTCTCCCTGCCCAGACGCTCGCCCTCCACTGGATGTGATGAGTTGAGTAATCGTGGGCCAGGCAGCCTCCGAGTTACAAACATCTGGATGATGTACCTCTCGCATTTACAAACAAAGGCTATTGCAGTGAGTCCCCGAGTTACAAACATCGGACTGGATCATGACTCGCACTTACAAATGGAGGGTATTATAGGTAATGGGTGGAGGTACCTGTTCCAGCTTACATGCAAACTCAACTTAAGAACAAACCTACAGAACCTATCTCGTTGGTAACCCGGGAAGTGCCTCTAGTAGTTTTTATTGAACGGTAATGTACATGAAAGCACACACATGTTAAATGCACGCCTGGATTAATTTTAACCAACCAAACACACTGGCATAACAAACATCCAGCTGAGGAAAGAGAACACACCAGCACCCTGAAGCCGCCTATGCCCTCTGCCAGGGTGGTCACTCTCATGACTTAACAGCATAGCTTAGTTTTGCCCGCTTTTGTACTTGCTTTTGTCTCTTTTAGCTCCACCTTATGTTTGTGACTTCACCCACGTTGCTGTGTAGGGCTGCTGTTCATTCATCCTCATTCTGTGTCCTGTCCCGTCGTGTGAGTATGCAGAAGCGTTTGCATCCACTGTCGATGTAGGTGACAGGTGTCCTGTTTGGGACTATGATAAACAGTGCTGCTGGGAGCATTCGAAGTCTTGTGGTGAGCATATGTTCAAGGCTAGACAATTAAGTTTCTGAACTCATCCTAGAAAAAGTGCTACATACCTCATGGCTGAATATCACCACAGTCACCTTCACAGTACTCCCCTTGGGAAGCTATGGGCCAATGGATGCCAGCGCCTCGTCCACCCTTCAAAGCACTTTTTCTAGGATGAGTTCACAAGCTTAATTGTCTGACCTCATGTCCATTCTGGGCGCTTGTTTTTGTTTGTTTGTTCAAGAACAGGAATCACACAGAGCTCAATGGCAAGAGCCTATAGGCCCAGCTACTCAGGAGGCTGAGACAGGAGGATTGCTTGAGGCTAGGAATTCAAGGCCAGCCTGGGCAACATAGTGAGACCCCACCTCAGAAGAAAAGGATAATTGCACCCATCAAGTTGCATCTCCAAGTGTCATGTAAGCAGATAAAATGGGAACTCAGCAGACCTCCCACCCTAGGTGGAACTCAGTGTTTCATAGTTCTCTGTCCTTTCATTCCTCACAGCTGGGCCTCACTGTCAAGTCATCTCTCCCACGGCTACTAAATGGAGGGGCTAATCTCTCATGCACTATTTCCCTCCTAGACCCAGTCCGCGAAGCCATGGCCCAATCCTTATTGACTCAACTGCTTTAGGAGACCAGGTTTAGTAATAAATATAAGTTAAAGCATATTTATTTTCTGGTTGGGCAGATCAGTACAAAGTTATTTCCAACTAATCATAAATTACGAGACAGAACATCAACAACTTCTAAATATAAACGTGTTTGTATAACTCACATTTTACTCTCCCTGAGGGCAAGTTAATCATAGCAAAACCCTTTCAGATTTCCATATGTAGTCTGATGCCTGCTCTTTTTGTCCAACCTACATTAATATGATTGCAAACAGAACTTTTCAAAAATGTCTGATTCAGTTAGCAAAATGAAGCTAGCAATAAGCTATGAACTATTAACATTAGGTTAGCAGTTACCTGGCATTATGTCTTGAGGTTTATCTTTTTTAGATGGGTGTCTTACAACGCTTGGGCCGGTTTAACAAAATGCCATCAACTGGCTTATAAACAAAAGAAATTTATTTCTCACAGTTCTGGAGTCTGGGAAGTTCAAGATCAAGGTGCCAACAGATTTCAGGGGGTGGTGAGGTGCAAGCTTTCTGGTTCACAGACTGTTCCTTGTCACTTTGTCTTAACATGCTGTGAGGGAAGAGGGGTCTCTCTACTGAGCCTTTTTTGCACTAATCACCTCCCAATGATCATCTCACCTCCTAATACCATCCCCTTGGGGGTTAGCATTTCAACACATGAATTCAGACCATCGCAGCAGGATACAGGGAAAAGGTAAAAGATTCCGGGCAATTTCACAAGGCATCAGCTTACATGTTTACTATTGAAATGAGTTGTTTTCTGCTTATCAGAGGAGTGTTCTTTATCGAGGTTTTCAGGCAGGTACAAATGGTGTTGCCGGTCTTGAAGTTTGTTGTTGTGGCGATTGGTCGTCCAAGGATAAATGCCAATGGCTGTGCAGTGTGAGCATGTGTGCAGGGATCAAACAGGCTATGCCGCGGACCTGAAGTGTGTGCATGAAAGACTCTGTTTTGGGGGGGGGGGGTTGTTTGTTTTTTTTTCCCAGAGGACAGAGAGGATGATTTCTTCTTAAGGGTAGTACAGTGCAGTCAGAGAATCTGGGGGCTGAAGGCCAACAGACCTCGGGCACTTTCTAGTTACATACCTTTGGGCAAGTTTTTTCCCCTCCTAAACCTGTTTTTTCAACTGTAAAAGAGGAGTGATAGACCCTTGCTGCTTGTTGTTAGGATTTGAGATGAAGGCGCTCCTCAGTGGCGGCTCCTACTCTGTCCCAGACTATGCCAGATGCTTGCCCACCTTTCATCTCCATAGTATACAAATTTCACAACTGTCACGTCCCTCATGTCCCAAAATTGATGCATGTTAAAACTTATTTTCTTTGTGAGAAACCCAAAGAAGAAAAAAACACTGTGCTTACCAACATGTGTAAGAACACCGCACTTTGGGTGCTCTGGATTTCCATATTTAATCCTCCATGTCCTGTGGAGCGGAGCACTGCCCTGCCACAGGCACTGAAGTGGATTCCCTGTCAATGCCAGGCACCTCGGGAAGGTCAGTTTGACATCCCTCCAGGACCTTCTTCTTTTAAGAAGAATCTGTTAGATCTTGAACCAAAAAGAGCAAAACAGTGTGGCAAGTGGTTCCTGGGAACAGGCAGCTTCTGCAAAGTTATTTTCCTTTTGAAAAGATGCAGATTCCTCTTAGAGTCCTTTGTAAATCAAACCCAAACCACCGAAGCGTGAGGGGAAACCACAAACAGCTTGGAATGAGGCTGGAAGGAGACTAGCTGAGGCCTTTAACACCAATTGTGCTTCCAGCTGGGACCACAGTGAGGTCCCTCGATGCCCTCCCCCATCTTCCCACTGCTGGATTGGCTAAAAATCCCCCCACCCCTCAGCTCAGCCGAGAGGGTGGGAATGGCCTGGGTGCTGGAGCTCAGGAATCTAGTATCAGGTATCATCAGGACCTAGGGACGTTCGCGACAGCACTGGATGAAATTATGAGACATCTGGACACTTTAATCCTGGAGTCCTGCTACTTGCCTTTGTGTTGCTCTTGCGCTTTTGAAAACCTCAGTTCAGGTGCTACTGAATTCTCTAGGACTCTCTGGGTTCCCAGGGACAGAAGCCACCTGAA
Source organism: Perodicticus potto (assembly GCA_963574655.1). Lineage (NCBI taxonomy): Eukaryota > Metazoa > Chordata > Mammalia > Primates > Lorisidae > Perodicticus > Perodicticus potto. The sequence continues at coordinate 8,488 of CAUYRH010078948.1, forward strand.
CCAAGGAGCTCCTTAGGAGAAGCCCAAGGAAATCCAGGCAGGGTTGCAGGGGAGCCCCTGAAGGGCTGGAAGCAAAGGCTGATGCACAGCAGAGCCCCCAACCCGTCCCAAGCTTGTTCTCTCTCTCCCAGTTACTTTCTGTGCGTCTGATTCTTTCTCAGTTCTTAGCAGACCGGCTGCTCCTGCTTCCAGCATCCTGTGGCAGAAAGTAGTCATCAATGGCTTTTGAGTGTTATGCACCCCAGAGACAGACTGAAATGCTCTGTCAAGCCCAGTTCCACACTCCCAGGGAAGGGACTCTGGGCCCTGGCGCCTCCAGTCCATTCTCTTTCCTGCAGCCAGAGTGGTCTTTTAAAAACAAATCTGGCTGTATTCCTTCCTCCTCCTTAAAACTCTTCAATGCCCCTGGTGCTGTTAGGGAACAGGCAGAATTCTTGCCAAGGTCCTGCGCCGTCTGGCTGCTGCCCCCCTCTCCAGCCACACTGTAGGCCCCCTGGCTACCTGTACTGTCCTTCTTCCTGGGGGACCCTTCCTCCTTCTTGGACCTCCCTGACTGGGTCGCACCCCTTCTATGGACACTTGTTACATTTGTCACATGTGCACTTTCACATTTACCTGTATGATCATTTGATGTTTGCTGTCGACCCCCTTAAACGGCTCACTCCACTGGGACAAGGACGTGTCTGTTTATTCACCTGGCACATAGTAAGTGCTTCTGTGCAACAGCGAACCTAATGCTTGAACCCTGTAATGAGTGGTCTCTCAGAGCCTTTCAGAAGGCCTAAGCTTCAAACCTGAATGAAATAGCTGAGAAACTCCCCTTTTGGAAACCAGGTGTGATGCAGTCATAGGGAATTATATCCCAAGTCATAAGTAGCCCGAGGAAACCAAGGCCAGAACTACAGATGAGCCCTGAAGGGCTGGAAATGGGGGCTGACACGCTACTCTGATTGGGGTCTACAGACCAGTAGCATCAGAATCACCCAGGAGCTTGTTAAAAATGCAGAATCTCAGACCCAACCTCAGCCCTACTCAGTTGGAATCTGTATTTTAACAAGATCCCCGGGAGATTTGTGGGCATGTTGAAATTTGAAAAGTATTGAGTTAGGACACTCTTTTATACATTCCTATATTCCAAACATTCTCTTGATGTCTTTCTATGTATAACCACTTTTCAGTGCTTGAACTATTCTAGGCTGTGAGCGTCCTGAGGGCTTGGACCCTGGATGTTTTGCCCAACTCTGTAACCTCAGTGCTTGGTACACCACCTGGCTTAATATAGGCAAGGATGTTTTTCCCCCTAAAATGATCCCCCAGGAAAAGGGGCTATACAAAATCTTTCATAGGATGCTCTATTAATTACTTTGTTTTGAGCAAAAAGTACCATCTGGGAAAGGCTTATTAATCTGAAAATGACGTCAGCACTGGTCTGGATGCTTATAGTGGTCACTCAGTGAATTCAGTGAAAAATAGGTAAAGAAACATAACCCAATTTAGGAGTCATTTCTGGAAAGTATGACTTCACAGTCGTAATCCCTGGATGTCACTGTAAACACGCCTTTTGAAGTATTATACTTTAAAAGTATTCGGTCTGTGGGGTCGTGATCCGCAGAATTCATTTTAAAGAAAAATAGCTCATGGAAGGCTCCTCTGCTGTCTGCGCGTGGTTTGTAACACTCCAACATTCGCTCTTAGGAACCGAGGGAGAAAGGCCCCTTTTGGTAGGGCTGGGACTGGGAAACCTCCACGCTGCTTTTCATTAGCTGGAAATGGCAGGTGTCACTCTACTGGAATCTCATTTCCTTGCCCAGGAGATGGGGAGGCTGCTCCTGACCCAGCTTGTCTCTGGGAATCATTTGTCCCACCATTTGGCTGAAGCGTCAGTTGTCCATTTACCTCCAGGCCCTCATGTCGTCCTCGGTACTCTCTGTGATCTCTGCCCCCTTCACTCTCTGGAGCACAAGGGAAATAGAGGCCTTGACCCGACTTCTGCAAAGCTGTAGGGTCACGCCAGCTGAGTTGTCATCTGCGTCCTCACACTCCTGTCCACACACATCCCTCGCCTTGCCCACCCGGGAGTTCAGCCCGCACTTGCTGCTCATTGCCCTGATTGTCCACCCTCCCCACCAAGCCCCACCCAAACCACCTTCCTCCCCCACCCCCACTGTCTAGTTCTCCATGCCCCAGAGAGTCTCTCCCTCTGATCTGTCTAATTTCCATTTTTCTAGGTCTCTGCTGCCAGGATGTTATTTAATGAAGGAACAAGATGATGGTTGCATGTAAATTACTGAGAGATCCAGCTCTCACTATTATAGTAATGGCCGCTGTTTTTTGGGTGCCTGTTTCTGCTTGGCTTCTGGATGGGACATGTGGGTGGATGGGGGATGGTGGATGGTTGATGGTGGATGGCGGATGGCGGTTGGCGGATGGCAGTTGGTGGATGGCGAATGGCGCCGGATGGTGGATGGTGGATGGTTGATGGCGGATGGCAGATGGCGGGTGGTGGATGGTCGAAGGCGGATGGTCATGCCATTTCTTGGGAGAGTGAAGACTTCCTGTCAAAATGGCTGACCAAGCTGACCAGGGACAGCCCCATCCCTGAGCCCACCCCTAACATTTGTGTGGCCCAAGGAAAGAAGGAATACAAATGATCTGGAGTGTGGCTGGAGATATAGATTTTTTGTGGGGAGTAGGGAGTAGAGGTTTTTTTTGGAACCAAATTGTTAGAAGTCTCTTTGCCAATGAAGAAATTCATCCCTTAGGTTATGGGGAGCCAGGAAAGAGTTGAATAGGATAATAGTGTGATCTGATTGGCATTTTAGGCAAATTCCTCCAAATCCCTACACTCCCTCTAACATAGAGAAAGACAGTGTGGCAGCTAGGCCAGTTAGGGGAGAGTCATAGCACTCTAGTCAGGAGACATTGCTTCCTGAAAATGCTAGGGCAAAAGATGGGTATGGGGTGGATTTCCAAAGCAGAGGTGGATGGTGAAGAAAAGGAATTACTGAGATGACTTCCTGCTTTGTGGGTGTATGGCTGATAAGGGGAGGGACCCAGTCACCGACATAGGTGACCCAGGGAGGGGACTGCAAACACCACATTGGGGAGTTGTCCAGGGGCAGGTGGTCATATGAGCCTGGGCCTGGAAGACGGGAGTCATGGATGGACAACTGAGACAGACAACTGAGCTATTGTCTAGACAAGAGGTGTTGGTAGGTTGGACCAGAAATGGAGACACCATGATGTCAAAACATGGATGGAATTGAGAAGTATTTAGGAAGCTAGAACAGGCTTGAACATGGGAGGTGGGACAGCAGAAGTCAAAGCTGGTGCCCGGTTTTCTAGCTGTGGCAGCTCAGAGGAGGGCAATGCCATCCATGTTGCTGAGAAGCAGCTTGCTTGGATTCTCCCCAAAGCAGAGCTTGAGGTAAGGATTTGGTGTAAACACTTTGTTTGGAAGGTCATCCCAGATGAGAATGGGCAGTGAGCCAGGAAAGGGAGACAAACTGATCAAAGCTGTGTTCAGTGCTCAATTACTGCTGTGAGACCCACGGAGAGCCTATGGGCCACGCCTGGCAATCATCCCTCTGAAGCTGGTTGAGTGCTGCCCACAGGACATTAACTCTCCAGCACTGCCAGACTGCCCTGCCTGTGGAGTAAGGAGCTCATCTTCAGTGGGAGAAAGCCCTTGGAGTACACAGCTGTCTAGCAGCAGACCAAGGATGCTGTGTAGACATCAGTGGTGTTGCCACGGGGGATGAGGCAGGTCAGCTGGGTTAAGTTCCAGGCACCTGATACTTCCAGCCGGAGATGTTCCCAAACAGACATGCAGGCCAGTTGATGGAGACACTGTGGCAGCCATCAAGGAGTCTTGACTCTGTGCCCTGGAAAGGCAGGTGTCCTTACATTTGTTTAAGGCCCTGAAGTATCCTTCATCTAGGGGGGATCTTGGGGGGGGGACCTAGCAGATGAATTTATCTTCCTCCCCACAAAATGTCATCGAGCATTTCCACACCCCTAACTTCCCTCCCTCTGTGCCTGGAGTGCTGCTCGTCAACAGTTCTGAGAAGTGGGGCTCATTAAACAAAGAGGAAGCTCAGGGCTGGGGTGAAGATAGGTCCATCTGAACACAGGCTGCAGCCTGAAAAACAAGAGAGCCAGTGGGGTGGGGAGCGCTGCTCCAGCTAGTTAGTAACGCTGAGTGAATTCCCAGGCAGTCAGGGGCTTGCGCAGAGAAGAGGAGATAATTCCCAGGCAGGTGGTCAGGGCCACATCCCAGTCCCCACCTCGCCCTCTCACCCATAGAACACAGGCCAGTCCCTGGAAGGGTCTGCATGTTGGCCTTTGCCTTGACACAGGGGCTAATATGGCTGGCCCAACACGATCTGATAGAAATAAGATGTGAGCCACAGTACAATTGTAATATCCTAGTAGCCACGTTCAAGAAAGCAAAAAGAACAGGTGTAAGTAATTTCAATAGTATAATTTTGTCTCAATCAGTATGTTCAAAATATCATCATTTCAACATATCATCAACATGAAAACATTATAAATGAGCTATGATTTTACATTTTACATTTAAGGGGCCGGTGTGTAGAATCCAGTGTGTGTTTTCTACTTACAGCACATCCCGTCTTGGACCTGCCACATGCAAGTGCTCAATAGGCACCTGTGGCTGTGGCCTCATGTTGGGTGGGACGAGCCTCATCTGTGCCTCCGAGGACCTCGGGGAGGAGCTGATTCTGCCCCCTGCCCATCTTTCTTAGTGTCTCTCTTTATTGTATGGTCCAGTTGTCATAATAATCATAAGACATGGGGGAGGCTGATGAGGCTGAGGTCCAGGTGCCTCTAAAAAAGGTCTCCTTGATCTTAGGAAAGAGATACAGAGAGAAAGAGATGGTTTATTCCTTGCATGTTACTGTGTCTGGATGTGACCTCTGGGCCAATGGCAACCACTTTGTCACCAAGAGGTGATCTGGTTTGAGGACACACCCGATGGATACTGAGGACAGCAGAGCCAAAGACAGGAGGGACAGATCCTTCAGGATGTCCTTGAGGTGCAAAGTAAATGAGCCCTGGAGCTGCCCTAACTCATGACTTCTCGTTAGAGGGAGAATACACCTCCTATTTCAAAGGCAGGGGAGTTGGGGTTTTCTATTGCTCTTAGCCTAAATCATCTGGATGGCTACTCGGTGCCTCAGAGAGACCATATAGTCTGACACTGTTGGAGAATACAGCAGGGACGTGAGCTTAGCTCTGGCATTGAGAGAACTGGGACACCCCTTGTGCATAGCTTGGATGCCAGTTCTCCACAAAGCCCGCTGGAAATCATTCTTCCCTTTGGCATCTGGACGGCTCCACGACCCGGGCTTTCTCGTCTCTCCCTGCTGCTGACCCCGTCCGAGAGCAGGAACCACGCATTGTCCGTTTCTGTATCACCACTTTGTACCTTTTTCCTTGCACACGGAAGGCACTTGGGAAACGATTAGGAAATAGAGGAAGGCAGAGTAAATTAATAACCAATATTACTACTTCCTAACTCAGAAGAGAAGGCATTTCTCCTAAGCATTCCTCCTAGCTGACAGACGAGTGAATTATTTCCCTGCTCTGGGGCTCTGTTAACATGGGAAGGTTGGACCAAACTACCAGCTCAAGAAAACTGCACATCTTGATAGAATTGTGTATGGATGGCCTACTATGTGCAGGGCTGTGAAATACAGGAAAGAATTAGCTATATCCCCTTCTATTAAGATGCTCAGATCCATGGTGGAGGTTCTCTACCCCTGCAGAGCCTCTCCTTAGAAAGATGCTCCTCCCCACCAAACGCTGGGTCTCATTTTAGAGCAGCGATTCTCAACCTGTGGGTCGTGACCCCTTTTTAACAATGAAAATACATTGCGCCATTAGGAAGGTTGAGAACCACTGTTTTAGAGGCTCTCTCGATGGACTAGTGGGAGAAAATTGTGCGGAGGCAGCTTCTGCCTTCTGGCCCTGTCTCAGCTAGAGTTCCGACAAAGGAAGAATGCCATCTTTCTCAGAGTAGTCCCCACTCTAGCAGAGCAGGCAAAGTACAAATAAACCAATCTCCCTCCAGCTGGAAAGACAATGACAAAGGCAACGCCCTAATATGCAGGGGAAGGATTTTTTTGCCTGGGCCCTGCTGCTTGTGTAGGAGTTTGCCAGGTGCTCAGCCTGAGGAAGCCCTCTTATAGATGAAGGAGACAGCATGTGCACAGGCCCCATGGTAGGAAAGGGCACTGGGTGTGGTGGGATAATGAGTGAGTATGCGGGTGTAAACAAGGCAGGAAGACGAGCATTCAGAGGGTGGGAGGGAGGGGCAGAGAAAGCCTTGTGGAAGAGGAGCCAACGGGACATCATTGTGTCCTGAATACTCTGGGCTGTGCGTCTGAGAGTGAGGACTGGGGACTACGGTGGTCCAGAAGAACCTGGGGGTTGAACATGGGTTTCTAAGAACAGGCTGAACAATCAGCACATCCGCAGACTAGTAGGAGAAGGGCCGTCTGCAAATTCAAGGTGTCTCTGTGGCTGTTGCTACACCCCTGAGGGAGACCTTCCCAGGAAGAAAGCTCTTAAGTCTGGGCCTTGTCCTGTGCCCACTGAGATGCTCACAGGAAGGGTGTCCAGCTCAGGAAAAGGAACGGAGAGACCTTGACCCTTTGCGTGTTCCCACTGCGGCTTTTCACTGGACCCTTGCACCTGAAGACTTTTGTTTACCTTTTGGGCGCTGTTAAAGGAAATTGTTCACCTCTGCCCAGGCCCGAGGCTGGTCCTATGGTGCTGGAATTGCCTCAGCATCTCTGCCTGACTCCCATCACCCTGGATAGGGACCCAGGACCGACAGAGCCGGGTGCCTTGGGGTAAATCAAAGGTGGGGAAGATGGGTACTTCCTTACTACCTGCAGTTTTGTGGTAGATAACATTGATTTCATGACCGGAAAGATTAAAAGGAGCTACCAAGGAAGACTGCTTAAAAAAAAAAAAGGAAGATTAAAAGGAGCCTTTGTTTAGGAAGCACTTCAACGAGATAATTTCTAAGGCTTCTTCCTGCTTTGAACATCCTGATCCTGCGTGGTGATGGCTGCCTGGCTCCCACCCTCTTCCACTCGCTAGCTAAGCTGGCTATTTTTTTTTTAATAAAGACATAATTTTTTTACAGCAGTTTCATGTTCACTGCAAAATTGTGCAAAAGATATAGATATTTCTATATATCTGCCCCACACATAAGCATCCCCCACCACAGCGATACATCTCTTACAATGAATGAACTGACATTGACCCAACCTTATCACCCAGAATCCGTAGTTCACATTAGAATTGTACATTCTGTGGGTTTAGATAATTATAGTACAGTATAATTACAGTATTTTCACTGCCCTAAAGATCCGTTGTGCCGGGCTGATTCATTCCCTCCCTCTTTACAACCCCTTGCAACCACTAATCTTTCTATGGTCTCCATAGTCTTTCCTCTTCCTGAATGACATACGGTTGAAATCCTACAGCATGTAACCTTTTCTTTTAGCTTCTTTAACTCAGTGTTACACATTTATGGTTTCCCCGTGTCATTGCATGGCTTGATAGCTCATTTCTTTTCGGTGTTGAATAATATTCAATTCTGCAGATGAACTTCAGTTACATATCCATTCACCTGCTGAAAAACGTCTTGATAGCTTTCAAGTTTTGACCATCCAGGATAAACGCCCTGTAAACACCTGTGCGCAGGTTTCAGGGTGGGCATAGTCTTCAGTTCCTGGGTAGAGATCATGGAATGTAATTGTATGGAAAGAGTATGTTTACTTTTGCGAGAAACAGTCAAACTGTCTTCCAAAATGATCGTATCACACAGCAGCAACGAATGAGAATTCCCATTGCTCCACATCCTTGTCAGCATTTGGTGTTATTAATGTTCTGGATTTTGAGCACCTTCTTAGGTGTGTCATTTTAATTTGCATTTCCCTAATGACACATGACGTGGAGCATCTTTTCAGATGCTCTTTTACCATGTGTATGTCTTCTTTGGTGAGATGCCTGTTAAGGTCTTTGGCCCACTTTTTAATAACGTTGTTTGCTTTCTCATGGTTGACTTTTGAAAGTTCTTTGTATATTTTGAATAACAGTTCTCCACCAGCTGTGCCTCTGACACATATTTCCTCCCAGTCTGTGGTTTGACTGCTCATTCTATTGACGGCATCTCTTGCAGAGCAGAAACTTTTAACTTGAATAAAGATCAGCTTATCAATGATTTCTTGCAAGCCTCTTTGTGTTATGGCTACAAAGTCATTGCCAAACCCAAGATTATCTAGGTTTTCTCCTGTGTTATCTTCTAAGAGTTTTCTCATTTTGCATTTTATACTTAAGCCCATGGTGCATTTTGAGTTAATTCATGTGATGGGAGTAAGATCTGTGTCCAGATTCACTTTACTGCATATGAATGCCCAAGCACCATTTGCGGAAAAGATTGTCTTATCTCCATGGTATTGACTTTGATCCTTTGTCAAAGATCAGTTAGTTTAATTTACGTGGACTTATCTGTGTATTCTCTATTCTGTCCCCCTCGTCTGCTCATCTGTTCTTTCACTAATAGCCCTCTGTCTCCATTACTGTCGCTTTATAGAAAGTCTTCACATCCAACTGTCTTCGCTCCTCTCCTTCAGCATTGTGTTGGCTATTCTGGGTCTTTTGCTTTCCATGTAAATTTTGGAACTGGTTTGCTTATATTCACAAGATAACTTGATGGGGTTTTGATTGGAGTTGCATTAAAGCTATAGGTCAAATCGGTAAAGACTGACATCTTGACAGTATTGAGTCTTCCCATCCATGAACATGGAATTGCATTAGCTGGGACCCAAGCTGTCCTTTGAGCGAGCTACACTCCTGCTTCTAACTCTTCCTTAATCAAAAGGAATGGGAGGATAGGGTTGTCATCCATCGAATACCTACTGTGTGCCACAAATCATTTAACCATTTCACATACCATGAAGGTGAGATATGCTCCCCATCTTGACATTTACTGAGGCTCAGCAAGATCGAGCTGATAAACATGACTTGAAGACATAGCATGTGAAAAGTTGCTGATCTGGGAGCTAGAGATACAACAGAAAACACAAGGAAAGTGTTCCCTGTACTCCTGGAGCTGAATGTGTAGTGGGGAAGCAAAGGGTACCAGCACTAGGGAAGGCTTTCTGGAGGAGGTTCGATTTGAGCTGAGATTGGAAGGAATGAATGGGTGTTACTCAGACAGAGAGACAGGCAGCAGGCGTTCCAAGCTGAGGGGACAGCAACTGCAAAGCTCTTGAGATAGGAGAGAGTTTAGAGCCCTCCAAGGACTCAGAGGCGTGTGTAACCAGAGCATGAGGGGAGGATGAAGTAGGATGGCACATACTGCATCCTTGAAGTGGTGGGCAGAGCGCAGTTCTGGGACTTCATGGGCCTTGCATACACAAAAAGAGGGGATGGAGAAGGAGGACAAACTGGGTGCTGTGCCCGGGGCTGTCACGCGCAGGATCATCTGATTCCTGCAGCTACCTGATGGTTGGTGTTATCACATCCCTGCTGTTCCCAGGAGCCCCAACACTCCTTACCCAGATACAAGGTTTCCTGCAGGGAGAGCCCTGCCAGGCCCCTGTCGGCCTCACGTGTTTGGCTTCTGGCCTGTCTCTGTGGCATCCTTGCTTGAAATCAGAGAGAGAAACTTGGAGCCTGGTAATGGTATTCCATCAAGCCTAATTAAGATGCAAATTTCTACAGTTAATAGAGAAGGCCATTTGGCCAATGACACAGGACTCTCGGCACCTCTCCTCTCCTCTGAAGGTAGGTGTGAGGAATCAGGCTGCAGCTGGCCCACAAGGAGAAGTTCTTCCTGCCGGAGAAGGCCCACCCGCCCCAGCTAGAACACACTGCAAAACCTGCTGAACGTGATGTCCCACGTGGGGATCGCCCAGCTCTGGTCTCCGTGAGCCTCACCTCGCAGGCTCTGCCTTTCCCCCTGGCCCCTGGATGTGGGGCAGAAGGGCCTGAAGCAGTTCTCTGGGACCAGACTTCTTGGGTTCAAATCCTGACTCCACCATGCTGTGTGTTCTTGGGTAAGAGTCTTAGCTTCTCTGGGCCTCAGTTTCCCCTTCTCTGAAATGGGATGATTACATCACCTGCAAAGGTTGCTGTGAGGATAAAATGAAATAATACACATAAAGTGCTTAGCAAGCAGCTGGCAGGTGAGTGATGGCCGTTTTCATTAGTTCTCCCAGTACCTCACCTTTTTTTTTTTTTTGAGATAGTCTCACTTTCTCACCCTCAATAGAGTGCCATGCCATCTTAACTCTCAGCAACCTCAAACTCTTGGGCTCACGTGAGACTTTTGCCTCAGCCTCCCAAGTAGCGGGAACTACAGGCACCTGCCAGGGTGCCTGGATATTTTTTTAGAGACAGGGTCTCACCCTGGCTCAGGCTGGTATCGAACTCATGAGCTCAAGCAACCTACCTGCCTCTGCCTCCCAGAATGCTAGGATAATAGGCATGAGCCACTGCGCCTGGTCAAGTACCTCACTTTTTACGTGAGCAGGAAATCTGTCTCCTAATCCCCAGGCTCACAGATTTTCTTTTGCTGCTACCAGATATCCACCATTTGGAACTAGACCTTTCCCTGGTCCTGGAAACCCTGTCCCTGTGATCTGTCTCACTGTGAAGTTGGGATATGCCCAACAGCTGACCTTTGGCATGAATGGCCACCTGTTGGTTGGCTATTTTCACATCTTTGGATCACAAAGTTGGCCTACCATGCAGTACTTCCTCTCGGTACCTGACCCAATTTCCTTACTCCCCCTCCACTTCAGTGACCAGTTTTGTTACTAAGTAAATTACTTAATTGAAAGTATTATTATTACAGCTAAAATTTGTGCTGTGTTCACTGTGCCAAGTGCTTCACCTTGTAATTATGTAATGTCATTCTTACAATGACTTACAGATGTAGGAACTGAGGCTGAGAGAGGTCGAGTGACTTGCCTAAGGTCACACAGCTGCTTAGGGGTGGAGCTGGAACTCAAAGCTTTTCTGTCTAACTCATTTTTAAGCTCTCTAGTCAACGCTCTCTGCAATTCCCAGGCACCTGATGGGTACCAGGCTCTGTGCCTGGTGCCTGGGTCAGAGGAGATGCGCAAACCGCTGTCTGCACCTTGAGGAGTACATGGACCTGGGAGACAAGACGGAAGGTGGGAGACAGTGACAGAGCAGGGTGGAAAGGTTGTGGAGAAGAGAAACTGGGAAAGACCTTAGTGGAGGAAGGAAGGAAGGGATTACAGAGAAGCACACATTGTCCTGAGAGTTGAAGGATGAGTGGAAGATTCTGGAGGTTCTCGGGAGAAGGGCATTCCTCGGAGAGAGCACCGCAGGTGGCCTGGCATGGAGGTGTGACGTGCTGGGTATACTGAAGTTTAGGGAACAGGGGTTGATGGAAGTCAGGGAGCAGAGGAAGGTAGACAGAGGACAGATCATGCTGAGTTCTGAAGGCCAGGCTCAGGCAGCGTTTGCCACAGGTTCAGAGTGGTGACTTCTGTGAGAAGAATCAGACAGACCTGGACTGGAGTTCAGCTCCTCCACTTCCTTGTCGTGTGACCTTGGACAAGACCCTTTACCTCTCTAAGCCTCAGTTTCTTCTTCAGTAAAATGGGGACAATCAAAAGGTCTCCCTCCTAGAATGGCTGTGAGAAGATGCACAAGAAACATGAGCTCAAGTCTCTGCACATAATGACCCCAGTCAACATGAGCTGCCCCTCCCCCATGTGGAGGACCTAGGGAGCCACAGCCAGATCCAGGGAGGAGGGATAATCATGCCTACACGCCCGGTGGGCCTGTCTGGACCACATCCTGACATCTGTTGGGGAGGGTGAGGGTTGTGGATCACCACAACTGGATAAAGAAAAGGGAGAGATCTCATTTACAGTGAGAGCAGAAAGTCTTTCCATACTGTGGAACATACACAAGAGCAGCATGAAGAATTTAAAACTGGGTTTGCAAACTTTCACACTCCCCTCCACGATTCCGTCACATCTCTGTCTTACCTCTTCTATTATTTCCTTAACGCTTTTCTTTAAATCAATTTTAAGTTGACTCCGTACTTTTTGCTTGACTTTATCCTAACACATACTATATATGAAATCAAAAGTTTGAAAAAAAAAATCACTTGAAATCCTTCCACCAAGATAAAACCATTGTGAACATTCAGGGAATATTTTCATAGGCTTTTCTCTAAGCATACACACTTAATTTACGAAACTATGATTACATACTGTTTGTAACTGCCTTAATTTGATGAACTATTGTAGATATCTTTTCCACGTTGGTAGAGAAAGGCACATCGTTATTTATAGCTGCATGCCATCCCAGCGTTCTGATGTGCCGATATTTAGCCAATCTTGCAATGACCGCTGCGTATATTTATTTGCCGTTTTCCAATAATGTAAACAAGACTATGGTTAACATCTTTGTATACTCTGTGGGACGAAGCTTCTCAGAAGTAGGATTACTAAACCAAAATTGACTCCATTTTAAAGAATTTTTTTTTTCTGAGATGGAATCTCACTGTTACCCAGGCTAGAGTGCTGTGGCATCAGCTTAGTTTACAGCAACCTCAAACTCCTGGCATCCTCTTGCTTTGGCCTCCCAGAGTGCTAGGATTACCGGTGTGAGCCTATGTGCCTGGCTCATTTTACAGATTTAGAGTAAAAGCCACCAAACTGCTCTCCTGCAGGGAGCAGTAACTTACATCACCCCAGCTCTGAGGTGCCAGTCTCCTTCCCCTCATCCGCATTGTATTGCTCATGCAGATGCTAAAATCTAAAAAGCCCAAATAGGAAATACTTATTAACAGAGAAACTCGGAAATAATTGGTTTGCAATAGTAATTTTTAATTGCCTAGAGATTCATTTGGTTTGGTAATAAAACTATTTTTCTTTGTACATTTGTCTTGATAAGAAATGATGATGGAATTAAATATATCAGTAGTTCACAGTGTTTGGCCAGTAGCCCTGTGACTTCCAGAATCTCTACTGTCTTAGTTTGAGCTGCTATAACAATATATTGTAAACTGGGTAATGTAAGCAACAGACATTTATTTTGCCCAGTTCTGGAGGTTGGAAGTGTGAGATCAGGGTATTACCATGGTCAAGTTCAAGTGAGGAGCCTCTCCTGGCTTGCACATGGCTGCCTTCTTGCTGTGTCCTCACATAGCAGAGAAAGGAAGTTCTGTTTTCTTTTTTTCCTCTTAAAGGCACTAATCTTATTACAGGGGCCCCACCCTTATGACCTCATCTAAACCTAATTACCTTTCGAGTCTTTACTTCCTAATGCCATCACACTGAGAGTTAGGACTCCAGCATATGAATTTTTGGAAAACATAAACATTCAGTCCACAATAACTACCTTGAGGATAAGTCTGAGAACCAGTGGGCAAGATCATTGCTTTGGATGTATCTAGTTTCTCCAGTAATAAGATATTCTTATTCTCTTAGCTAATAAGCCCAGTTGTTCATTGTTTTCCATGTACCAGGCTCTGTGTTAGGTAACACTCTTTATATATTATCTCACTGAGTTATTACAACATCCATATAAGGTAAGAATTGTTACTCTGTGTTACAGAGTGGTAAACTGAGGCTCAGCTAGTAAAAGATGGAGCTCAGGTTTGGAGGATAACTCCAATTCCTTGATCATCCTCACCCTGCTACACTCCACCCAGGTAGACATGAACTTCTGGAGTCGGGGCCTTGTCCTGTTTGCCTCTGGATCCTATCTCAACATCAACACAAGGTAGACAGCATCAAATCAGTTGTTATGAGATAGAGTGAAAACCTTAGATTTATAAGACTCTGCCCCTCACTGGCTGTGTTTTTTTGTCTTTGGTTTCCTTATCTCTTAAAGGAGATAAAATGAGACAGTGTATACACCCAACACAGAGTAAGTGCTAAATAAAAGAAGCTATTCTTATTCTGGCATATCCATGTAGTCCCCAAAACCCCCTGGATCAAGTAAATAGAGCACCATAGAGTTAGAGGGCTCTAGGACCCTCAGAGCATAACATCACTCACTCATTCATTCATTCAGCAAGTCTCAGTTGAGTGCCCATTATGTGCAAAGCAGCAGAACAGTGTCAAATAAGACAAGATCACGGCTCTTAAAAAACTTACCTTCTAGAGGAATCGAGACGGGTAATAAAGTAGCTAGCAAATGAATCTGTTTATAATTCAAGTGGTGGTGGGTGCTATGAAGAAAAATAAAGCAGGCTAAGAGGTTAGAAATACAACAAGAGAGAAGACTTAGAGAAGAGAATTGTGTAGACTGAATGGGTAAGGAAGGTGGCATCTGGACAGAGCTCTGAATGAACTGGCACGCACCACAGGAGCTTTTCAATTAGCAATTTAGGTGCCCAAAGCAAGCAACTAACGGAGCGCTCAAACCAACTTTGTAATTTATGAGGAAAGGATCTGGAGCCAGACGCCACATCTGATGGCTCCCTGTTGCAATGAATTATAAGTAATAATAGATGCTGAGCTCTTTTGTTTCCAACTGCTAAGGGAGTGCCTACTGTCAACATGTAAATTTAACAAATTAAGAAATGAAACCTCCAGGCGAGGCATCTCATGCCTAATATCCTAGCACTCTGGAAGGCCAAGGTGGGTGGATTGCTTAAGATCAGGAGTTCGACCCAAGACTGAGCAAGAGGAAGACCCCATCGCTACAAAAAATTTTTTAAAAACCAGCTAGGTGTCCTAGCCAGTACCTGTAGTCCCAGCAACTTGGGAAGCTGAGGCAAGAGTCCGAGGTTGATGTGAACTATGATGATGCCACCACACTCTACTTAAGGTGACAGATTGACACACCACCTCAACAACAACAACAACAAGAAACGAAGCAGTAGTTCATAATCACAAGGCAGCACTTTTGTTGTATTTCTTCATCAGAGCCTTAGGCAAGGTCTGGCTCCCTCTCCAGCTATAGCTATATCTAGGGCAGCTCCAAACCTGGGCACCTGGACCTTCCTGGGTATGATCAAGGGAGCAAACCCTGGGCAGAGTCTGGGAGCTTGAGTCAGGATGATAAATGACAAGGGGTGGAATGGAAAATGGCAGGAACTGGCACTGCAAGATTCCCCACCGCTCCGGCTCAATCCGCAGCACTCCCACCTCTGCCAGGAACTAAAACGTGCCTCTGAGGGCTCTGGGATTTGGGGCCACCGCATCCTGTGTACGTGGGTACAGAAAGGTCAGGCCATTGGGGGTACTCAGTGGTTTGGGGTGGGTTTCTCAGACAGCCATCAGGGGCCATATACTGATTCTGTGAGGACTTTTTGTGCTTATCTGTCGTGTCATGAAAAGATATCATGAAAAGTATGCCCTGACTTTGTCTTCTTTTTTCGCTCATCAGTGTGTGTTAGTGTTTGTGTATTTGATGTGTGGCCAAAGACAACTCTTAGTTTTTCAATGTGACGCAGAGGGGAAAAAGGTCGGACGCCTCTGGCTATATCAAAATCATCTGGGATTCCTTATTTTAAAAAATGCAGCTTCTGGGCTTTATCTCAGACTGCCCTGAATCAGATTTCCTGACATCTGTATTTTAACAGGCTCCTCGGGCGATTCTACACACTCCAAAGTGTGAGAACAGCTGGGTGGCTTGGGGAGTATGGCTGGTCAGAAGAATATTTGCCATTGAGGTTGCCCTGGGGATGCCTGGGCACATGCTGGCTGTCCTGCCATCAGATGGCACTTCATTGTTAAGGTGGCAGGTGCTAGCCACATCTCTGGATTTGGATTTTTGCCTCGGAGGGAATTGCAATGAGAATAAAGGTAGGAATTTCAGAAGTTGGTTTCTAGCCTGCTGTGAGACAGTGTGTGTGAGAAGGCTCGGCCTCACTTCAGATGAGAAGGGGAAAGAAAAAGACTATGTGTATATTATTATATATATATAATCTCTTGTGGAGGCAAATGTGTCACTTTCAAATGGATTCTTTTCCAGCCTGAACACAATTTTCATTTCTGTCTGGTGAGTCATTGCAGATGTTGCCTTTTTCTCGCTGCCTCTTGTTAGCCAAGCATGTCTTTCATGGAGGGGCTGAGACCTATCCTGGGACAGGCCTCGGAAACTGACTTTTCGCAAATCCGGTTAGAGGACCCACTGACGCCACCACAGAACCTCACCCAGTCCCATCCCAACATCCAAGGGAATGGTCATTTCCCCTTTTAATATAATAATTAGCATCCTTCTTAGCTCTGAACTTGCCCTCTCTTGGGTTGTTTTCAGACTCTCTGGCTGCCATCCTACCAGTTTTAATAAAAAAAGTCTCCAAGTGCCTTTTGACATTCACCCATGACGTCACTCAGTAATACAGACAGCAGAGCAATTAAGAACACAGGTTCTGGGAGTCACCCTCCAGTGGCTGTCTAGTTTGCTCAAAGTCAAAACATAGTTCCTACCATGCCTCAAGGCCCTACATGATCTAACTGCTGTCACCCAACTTCCTTTCCCCCGCACATTCAGTTTCAGCCACACTAATATCTTTGCTGTTTATCTAACATGTCAAGGATGTGCCCACCCCAGGGCCTTTGCAAAGGCTGTTCCTTCCTCCTGTGATGCTCTTTTCCACAGATCTCCACATCACTCATTCCCTTGCTTCCTATAAATTGCTGCTCAAATGTCATCCTATTGCCTTGGCCTCCCTTTATAAAACAGGTTCCTGACCTCAGCCATCACTTATTTTTTTTCCTCATAGCATTTATCAGTGCCTGACACAGTATTTATTTACTTGTATTTATCTTTATGATCTATCTCTCCTCACCAGAGTTACAGCTCTCTGAAGATGGGAACTTTGACTTGGTTACTGCTATTTTCCCAACTTCCAGAGTACGTCTAGCACACTGTAGGTTTTTAATAAATAAACAGATAAATATTGACTGAATGAATTAGTGAATGCCTGGCCCTGTCCTTGCTGTGTGACTTTGGGCTTCTTGGTCTCTCTGAGTCTCAGTTTCTGCATCTATGAAATGGACACGGTTATAGAGGTTTGTAAGAGAAATGAGATAATACATATGTGTTATTCTGTTTGTGCTACTATAACAAAATACCTGAGACTGGATAATTTATGAAGGATAGAAATTCATTTTCTCACAGTCTAAAGCCTGGAAAGTTCAAGATCAAGGTTCCAGCAGGTCTGGTGAGAGCTCCTTCCACACAGAGGGAGCCATGCACATGTCCTCACGTGGCGGAAGAAATGGAAGGGCTAGGCAGTTCCCTGAAGCCTCTTTCATAAGGGTATTAATCCTGGTTATGAGCGTGAGCCCTCATGGCTTAATCACCTTCCAAAGGCCTTTCCTTTCTATACCATCACCTTGGCATTTAAGTTCCAACATGAATCTTGGAGCGACACACTAGAACATCTTGTAAGTTGTTTGTGTGGTGATGGCACACTCAAAGCTCTCAATAAGTGGTGGCTGCCCTTTGGCTATATTACTTAGACAGGCAAAATAATACAATATACTAAGGAAAATGAAAGGACTGTCACATTGAGAGATGGCAAAGGTTCTGCCCAAGTGGTTGGAATCAGAGAAGCTTCTTGGCAGGGGTGGCATTGGAACTGGGCCTGGGGGATGGGCAGGATCTCAGTAAGTCAGTGTAGGGGCTGTGGAATAGTGGTTCGGGAAGAAGGAACAGCGTGTGCAGTGGCAGGAGAGAGAAAAAGTTCAGGGATGGGTCAAGTATGCTTCCTTAACTCGAGGGACTTCAAAACATGCAGGAGAAGGGAAGGCAGAATAGGAGATGGACACATTTTTTTCCTTTCTGGAAGAGGAGAGGCTGACTTGTACTTTCCAACAAGCTGTACAATAATGGAGCAAAAAGGAAGTCTGATTTGTAGTCCCCCTTCGTGGGGCAGAGTTTTCAAAGTTACTGAGCATTTTTTTTTTTTTTTTGGCTTGTCACAATCCTCCTTGTAGTAGACAGAAGTTATTAAGTGTTTTGTTTTCTGATATCCTGGTTACCTGCAAATATCCCTGAATGGAATATCACATCCAAAAGAAACCAATGGTAATGGTGAGCTTTCTGGACAGTGTGGCATTCTGCTGTCTTATAGACTGGGAGGAAATTCAGAGAAGTATAAGAAGAAGCTGAGAAGGGTGGTGTGAGAGAGAAAGGCTGAATCGTTAGTGCTGGGAAACAGGAGACCAGGCACTTGTCAGCCATTCGCTCAAAGAACACTGAACACTTACCACATGTAAAACAGGGGCCCAGGGGCCAGGGCTTTAGACACTTTGTGTATGTTCAATTTTCTACCTTATTTTTTTTTTAATGTTGTTTTTTTTTTTTTTGGCCGGGGCTGGGTTTGAACCCACGACCTCTGGTATGTGGGGCTGGCGCCTTACTCCTTTCAGCCACAGGCACCGCCCCATCTATCTTATTTTATTTTTTTTTTTAAGATTCTGTGACATAAGAGGATCAGGGAAGGCAGCAAAGGCTTCATGTCCCATGTCAGTTCTGGCTGACTGGTTGTGGCTACCCAGAGGTTTCTGAGACTAAGTCTGGACTGAGCAGGAAGGACTCTGATGATGGATCAGTGATATTTGCCATTGGTTTAAGGCAGAATGGCAGAACAGATATCACATATTTGCCACTGCAGAAATGACCTCTGGATATACCTACAGCATGCTGACCTGAGGGTTTGCAGCAGAATAAAAATAGTTTCTTAACTCTACACAGTTGATGCGTGTGGTGTAACTGATAGCTCACTATGGGTAGTTGTGAAAATTTAGGATCATAAAGGTGACAATAATTGAGGCTCCAGGGTGATGATGAGTCAGGGATAGGTCCCCTCTAAGAGGTGATGTCCCCAGGTTTTCACAGGTACCCCGAATCTGACATTTGTTCAATGTATCTGACATTGTTCTACCAGAAATAACACTTCTTCCGCACTCATATTTCACTTCCTTGTGTTGTAGTAGTTCATTCATATCGTATGTAATACAACTGAAATAAACAAGTTTGGAAACAACTAATGACTAAGGGGATTCTTAGTTATTTTGCAATTCAGTGGTTGGGAACAAAAGGTGTAAAAACTAGAACTGAATCGTGTGTTTTTCAAGTGGCAGGAGCCAATCCAGTGGGTCAGTTAAGTGGGGGTCAGCTGAGAGAGCTTCTCATCCTGATACACAGTTGCCTTTTTACCAGAGCTGTGGATGCACCACACACATTTTGTTTGGTAGACTCCTTCTTTTTAAAACTTAAGCAAATATTAAAGACATCTTGTCATGTCATCAAATACTCTTTCATAACAATATTCTAAACGGCTACATGGGATTCCGTGAATCCACCATTTAATGCATCACCTATTGCAGACTTTCATGTAGTTCTCTGTTTTGGGCTATTATAAGGAACACTACCTTTCAGATCTCAGTATAACTAGTTAGGTACTTGAATACCCTCTGAGTGGTGGGGTGGGGTGGGGGTGGAGATGAACATTAAAAGGGAATGAAAGAAGATACAGCTACTGTGGAAAATAGTAGGGTGGCTCCTCAAAAAATTAAACATAAAATTATCATGTGATCCAGTAATTCCACTTCTGTGTATATATCTGAAAGAACTGAAAGCAGGTTCTAGAACAGGTATTTGTACACCCATGTTCACAAGATTATTCACAATACCCAAAGGGTAGAAGCAGCCCAAGTATCTATCAATGGATGAATGGATAAGAAAAATGTAGCATATTCACACAATAAAATATTACTCAGCTTTAAAAAGAAGGATAGCCAATGGTATACACTATTATGTACCCATAATAATTAAAAATTTTAAAAAGGAAGGAAACCCTAATAATAAGCTGCAATATGGATGATTCTTGAGGACCTTATGCTGAGAGAAATTGGCAAATCACAAAAGGGCAAATAGTAGGTCATACCACTTATATGAGATCCCTAGAGCAGTAAGATTTATGGAGACAAAAAATAGAGTGGTTAGTGCCAGTGGCTGGGAAAGGGGAAAATGGAGAATTGCTAAATATATATTGTTAGGGCATGAGCTAGTGGATGCAGGTTTAGAAGATTTCTCTGGACAGAGATTAGGATAGAAAGAAGAAAAAGTTTATTTTACTTTTCCACGTGAAAAAGGGCCAACACACAAATGAAAGAGAGGGAGATCGTGTTGGCAGGGAGAACGGGGCATTCAGGCTTTTTATTTGGGGATTATAATGGGGGTGAAGAAGATTTGTGGCTGTAGCCAAATTAACAGGGTGCTGTGAACTGCTGCATCGACTCTGTTCCTTCCTTGTTCTTAGCGGCAGGCTGGTAACAGAAACAGCCTTATCACTGGTGATTGTGTGACCTTGGCGTTGATTCTGCCCTAGAGGCGTGGTTTGTGAACAGGGACTGAGGCTTGAAGATTCCACAACTCCCTACCACCACCACCACCACCGCTGTCCATTCAGGAACTCTCCAAGTCTGAAAAGCAAGGTCTAAAAGGTGGTTTGTGGTCAATAGGTCTAGAGGGGACTAAATTTCCTTTCATTAGCTCTTTTCAGATGTTGTGAAAACAGAGCCCCTGAAGGGTGCCTGTCAGGAAGTGAAAGAGATGGAGAGAGAGAGCTAATATGAGTGATCTTGGCCCTTACTTAGAAACTATGAGTTAGAAAATATTCTGTTATTGCTATTTCTCTGTTATTTTAGCAAGTCCATTCTTTCAGATATGGAGATTCAGTTTTACAAGAAAAAGAGAGTTCTGGAGATGGGTTGCACAACAGTATGAATATACTTAACGCTTACTTGAACCATACACTTAAAATGGTTAGGATGGTCTATTCTATGCTGTGTGTACATAGTTAGAAAAATGTTCGTTCTTTTTTAATTTGTAAAGAACAGAGGAATTGACATAGACATTAAGCATCGACAGCTGCTCAGATCATCCCAAAATGCGATGAACAGACATTATGTGCCTCCTGGAGAAGCCAAACCTCACTTACAGACTTACCACCTGGGATGAACCTGCATTAGAGCCCGTCTCCGGCTCTGGCTTTCTATCTGCGGGGCATAGACAGGGCAAAGCAGAGCTGAAACTTGAGTGTGCAGTTAGCAACATTAGGCCATGGAAGATGCTAGAATCAAATTCCCAGATTCTTACAACAAAAAGTGTAAGGAAATAAAAGGGTTGGATGAGGAACCTATAAATCTTTAAGGAGTTAAAAGACATATCAGAGTTTTCAAGTGAGCAAGAATGCATTGTCTGGAGATACACATTTGGGTAATAAAATAATTTTAAGAGACACGGGATTGATTTCTTGAAAGTCAGGATAGTGGTTTAGTGTGGGGGCCACGGGCAGGACAGGACACTTAGAAGGGCCTTGCGAGGGTGTGTGGCTAAATTCTCTTTCCAGGTATTTGCCTTATAATAATCCATTAATTCATGTGCTAGATCTGTGTAGTTTCCTGTTTTTATGTTTTATTTTTACAAAAAATAAAAATAAAAAAGCCTTTGGGAAAAGAAAGGGTGGAGGCACTGGATACAAACAGAGAGGTCACAAAGACCTGGTCAAAATGTAGACCCTGGGCTGGGCGCAGTGGCTCACGCCTGTAATCCTGACTCTCTGGGAGGGTGAGGCAGGTGGATCACCTGAGCTCAGGAGTTCAAGACCAGCCTGAGCAAGAGGGAGACCCGGTCTCTACTAAAAATAGAAAAAGTAGCCAGGCATAGTGGTGGGTACCTGTCGTCCCAGCTACTCGGGAGGCTGAGGCAAGAGGATTGTGCAAGCCCAAGAGTTTGAGGTTGCTGTGAGCTGTGATGACACCACAGCACTCTACTCAGGGTGACAGAGTGAGACTCTGTCTCAAAAATTAAAAAAATTGAAAACGAAATCTAGATTCTGCCTTTTGTTAGCTGCATGGTCCTCAGCAAATTATTTAACCTCTCTATACTTCAGTCTCATCATCTGGAGAAGTCATTATAATAATAATTACCCCCTAGCATTGTGGGGGGACAATGCACAGAAGTCCCCAAGCACCACGCCTGGCCCACAGTAAGTGCTAGCATGTTAGCTAATAAACCCTGAGAGCCATTTTCAACTCCACCCCTGACTTGCTGTGTGCTCTTGGTGAAGTTGCTTCTCTGTGAAGTCAGAGACCTTGTGATTGTGTGTAGAATCCCTGCCCCTTGTAAGAGTGATGATGCTGAGGTTGAGCAGCCCGCTTGCTAGGGGCTGGTACTTGTGTTTCCTCCAGCAAAGGGTAGAGCCTGCTGTCACTCCAGGAGGCGGCCGGCAAGAGGAGGTGTGGGATTGCAGGCCTTGCCATGCGTGCTGGCAGGTGAAAATATGCCCCAGACACACAGCTGAGACAGTAAATTGGTTTCTGTCATCCTGTGCAGGGAAACTCATGCTGCTTTTACCCTTATTGCTGGGCCACCTCTTGTATGCCTCGTTTTCCCTCCGAATCAGGCTCGGCTGAACTCAACAGAATGCATAAGTTGAGGTTAATCTGAGCAACCTCTGGGAAGGGTTGCCTGTCTTTCAAAGATTCACTCCCCCCGCCACCCCCCGCCGCATTTCTCTATTTTATATAAGTAGGCTCATGCCATACACATTATTTTGCTGTATTTCATATTTTAAACCTTGCTTTGTGCTGATTCTTTTTTAAGGTTCGCTTTTTCTATGGTTGGGCTTCATTCAGAATCCTGCTTCCCCAGAAGCATAGGAGAGACCAGTCCCCGATTCCTCCACTGAGGTGAGAGGGAGAAATCAAGTTAGATGAAGGGTCTGGAGTCGCTGCCCCCGCGGTATCTGGATGTGGGAACGTGAGTTTAAGAAAACTTAATTTCATGTGTAACGATTCAGTCAGTGCCCCGGCATCTACTGTAAGATGCTCCCATCCAGTCTACCCAGAATTCTTAGGAAGATTCCTTCTGCAGATACCCTTCCATGACAAATCCTTTAGTGTTAGACCCCATCAAAATGTTTTAAGGAGTACTTCGTTTCTCATGTATGGATTTATTTTTAATTGTGATAAAATATCTGTAACATAACCCTTTCCATTTTAACTATTTTATGTGCACAATTCACTGGCGTTAAATATATTCACAACCATGCACTTGTCACCACCATCCATCTCCAGAGCTTTTTCATCTTGCAAAACCAAAACTCTTTACACATTGAATGCTCACTCCCCATTTTTCTTCCCCTTAGCTCCTGGCAACCACCATGTACTTTTATTATTTTTTTTTATTAAGTCATTTGTACATAGATCATGAATACATTTATGCCATTATGGGATTCAATGTGTTGACTATTTGTACAAATTGGAGTGCTTGCTTCCTACTAATCAACATAGCCTTCACCTCATTTACCCAATTACAATGTTAAGACATTTGTGTTCTACAGCTGATAGATCCAACTTGTACTTGGAATATGCTCCATAGGTGTGGTCCCCCTATTAACCCTACCTCTATTGATGCACCCCCCTTCTTTCCCCTCCCCCTCCGCTTTCCTCCTTCATCCTAGGCTATAGTTGTGATTCATCTTTCACGTGAAAGTGTGAGTGATTATAAAATTGTTTCATAGTAGTACTGAGTATACTGCATACTTTTTTCCATTCCTGAGATACTTCACTAAGAAGAATATTTTCCAGCTCCATCCTTGTAAACATTGCCAAGTCATGGAAGAAGCCCAAGTGCCCATCAACCCAAGAATGGATTCACAAATTATGGTAGCTGTATACCATGGAATACTATGCAGCATTAACAAAAATGGAGACTTTACCATTTACTTTTCTGTCTGTAAATTCGACTGCTCTGAGGACCCGGCTAAGTGGAATCGTGAAGCACTTGTCTTTCTCTAACTGGGTTATTTCACGTAGCACAATGTCCTCAAGGTTGATCCATGTTGTGTAGCATGTGCCAGAACTGTATCCTTTGTTTAAGGCTGAATGATATTCTTCTCTGTGTGTGTGTGTGTGTGTGTGTATGTGTGCCACACTTGGTGTATTCATTCATCGGGTGAGAGGCACTTGGCTTACTTCCATCTTCTGGTTACTGTGAACCATGTCACTGAGAACATGGGTGTACAAGTTTCTCTTTACAATTGCCCAGTAATCCTTTATTCCAAGTATTGGGTATTTGCTCTGATTGTACAGGGGAGAATCTCAGCTAGGAACTAATAGTTGGTTGATAGCTGTCTTGAACATGTACACCCTGGACTCAGGGACTGTGAAAACAGCAAGATAGGGGACAGGGTAGGGGCAGCCAGGGCTGGCCTAGGCAGCTGTGTATTCATAGAACACGCTGTATATTCACCGCTGTAAATTCCCTGCATTGGAGAGGTTGTCTTGGAGACAATTTATGAAAACGATGATTATTAGCCGGGTATGATAGCTCACTCCTGCAATCCTAGCACTCTGGAAGGCAAACGTGGGAGGATCCCTTGAGCTCAGGAGTTCGGGACCAGCCTGAGCAAGAGCAAAACCCCATCTCTACTAAAAATAGAAAAATCGGCCAGGTGTTGTGGTAGGTGCCTGTAGTCCCAGCTACCTGGGAGACTGGAGGATCACTTGAACCCAGGAGTCAGATTGTGAGCTAAGTTGATACCACAGCACTGTAGCCTGGGCAACAATGAGACTCTGTCTTGAAGAGAAAGAAAAGGGAAGGGAAGGGAAGGAAAGACTATGTTGGTTTTTTTTTCCATTTCCTAGACTCCATGATTATTTGCCTAAGAAGCTAAACAGTTCCTGTGTGATTATGTTATATATCTCAAGTGCTGTGTAGAATTTTAACTAAAATCCTAAAACCCAGCGCTGTTTGCCTATCACCCATCCATTTGTTCAGCCTCGCCCAATGAGTTCATAGCGCTATTTAAACTGCTTAAAACCAGCAGAGGTTTTAGTGAGTTCCGGAAAACAGGAGGAAGGGAGAATTCATGGAGAGAAGTAGGATTGGAGCAGATGTCCATTTAGAAAGGGGGTGGCAGTGTGACAGTGGTCTGAGCTGACTGCTGACATGCTGTGTGGCCACCGCCCACGTACACGGAAGTTGAGGCTGCACAAGTGGTTCCCTGTACCCAGTATGGTTTGTAGGCGCAGAGAAACATCCACCTTCCATCCTAACACAACCCTGCTCCCTCCTTCTAATAGAGTTGCCCCACAGCCCGCCCTTCAAGCACGTTAGACACTCAATAATAGTTGTCCAAGTGTGCCACAAGGGATTTCCCTTTTCAGAGACACTCTCTTAAAAATGCAAATGTTTCTTATAGAGCTCTCTGCATGTTTTTTTTTTTTTTTTCAGTTTTTGGCTAGGACTGGGCTTGAACCCGCCACCTCCGGCATATGGGGCTGGCACCCTACTCCTTTGAGCCACAGGCGCTGCCTGAGCTCTCTGCATTTTGGAGGACTTTTAGAGTTCTTCTAGCTTGGTTGTTATCAAACTGCCCTGAGAGCCGGTAGGGAGTCTGAGGCTTTAAAGAGGAAGGGAAGAGCTGAGCAGATGGGCCTCTGGGTGCCCCAGTCTGCCACTCCAACCACAGCAAGCTGCTTTTATCTGTTTATGTAACCATTTACGTGAACCAGTAGCTGCACTACCAAGAAAAGGGAAGAACGTGTTTGAAAAACCTGATGCAGAACAACTGCCGTGTTTAACAGAGGAGGCCCAGAGAAGTTGAGAGAAGGGTTCAGAGTCACAGAGCAGATTCATTCAATGTATTTGGAGTAGGCCGGACACACGGTAACAAAGATGGTGCACAAATACCTGCCACGAAGAGGGGGCTCTTCTCTCTGGGTTGGCTCCTCTGTAGCCTTGGTGGGGCACAAGGGACACCTGTGGGAAGGGGACAGCCTTCCCCTACCCACAATATGTTCCAGCCACATCATTCTGACACCCCAGATACAGTTGACACCATCTCTCTGGTTCATGAAAGTGTATCATCCCTCCACCGCCTTGTTCCCCTCTTGCTAAAGCCCTGCAGTGTGCGTACCTACTGTGTGCCGAGTACTGCTAACACACGAGGCTGCAAAGCTAAAAAGATGTGGTTCCTGCTCCCAAGGATCTTCCTGCCAAATGGGAGAGAAAAGCTCTGCATAAATGGTCACGATGCAGAGTCAGCGCTACAGGCTGTGAGGAGGCGCCCATATTATCAACCTTGGGGGCTTGGATTGGGAGAGAAGAGGCGCATCTAATCAGAGGAGGTGGCATTGGAACTGGGCCTCTCTGCCTTTTCTGTATTTTAGGTTCAGAATTTGGATGCTGGAGTCAGGCAACTCTTGCTTCAAAGTCCAGTGGGCCGCATCACTGTGTGATAGTGGACAGAGGATATAGGCTCCGAGAGCCTTGTCTGAAAAGTGTGGCTAGAAAGAATAGTACCTATTTCAGACAGTTACTGTTGGCATTAAATGTGAAAATGCAGGCCTAACTCTCAGCTTCAATATATATGCTCTGGACTTCAGAGGTGGGTGACGGAGAGGCAGAAGCATTCCAGAGAAAGGCTGTGCCCAGGCAGCATGGGGCAGGGTGCACTGCTGGGAAATGTCAACCCAGGAGCAGAGCTAGGTGACAGAGGGGCCCCATAAGGCCGGACAGAGGACGTGGGCCCCTGGAACCCATTTATCAGTGCTAATAATTTTCTTATAGATTCCTTAAGATTTTCTATATACTAGACGATGTCATCTACAAATAGATAGTATTACTTCTTCCTTTCAAATCTGGATGGCGACTTGGCGCCCGTAGCACAGTGGTTACGGCACCAGCCACATACATCAAAGTTGACGGATTGGAACCCAGACCAGGCCAGCTAACCAACAATGACAACTGCAACAAAAAATAGCCGGGCGTTGTGATGGGTGCCTGTAGTCCCAGCTACTTGGGAGGCTGAGGCGGGAGAATCGCTTGAGCCCAGGAGTTTGAGGTTGCTGTGATCTGTGAGTGAGACTCTGTCTCAAAAACAAACAAATCTGGATGGCTTCGCTTTCTTGTTTACCTCATTGCATGGATGATTTTGCCTCCTTTTATTTTTGCCTGTGTGAGAACCAGGCCTGACCAGACTCAGAGGGAGATCAGACAGCTCCGGAAGGCCGGCCAGACAAGGGAGGATTTGGGGATCTAGGCAGGAGAGGGCCAGGGCAGATCTCTGCCATGGCACACACTCCCCGGTATCCCCAGAGGATGCTCGGGGAGGAGAGGACAGGTAAATGCTTCTCTGGAGCATTTAGTAACTGCGCATTGAGCACCTCCCCAGGTCTTGGCTCTGAGTACACAGAAATGACTCAGACCCAAATTTGACCCCACCGTCTAGTGAGAAAGCCTAGCTGGTAATTAAGGAATTACAACCCAGCTTGGTACGGTTATGATGGAGGTCAGTACAAAGTTCAGAAAAGCCCTAGAGAAGGAAGCTAATTGGCCCTGAGGAAGGCCTTCAAGGAAGTGACTTCACAACTGGGTAGTAAAGAATTCCTTGGATGTCTCATCTGTTTGAGAGGAAGGGAACGGGCCCCTCCAGCAGACAGAGCAGCATTAGCCAAGGCATGGGGGCGTGAACGGAGAGTGGAGTGTCACAGACGAGCCTGCGCAGTGAGTTGGCACCCAGTGGGAAAAGCTCTTGTGTGAAAGGGTCAAAGGTACTGACATAAACCTGGGACTGTGCCTGGGCCTCCCCCTCGGCTTCCAGAGTAGATTCTGTTGGATGGCTGGTCTCTTGAACTTGTCGGGCTGATTGGCATCATGAATAAAGAAGGGAAGACGCAGGAAAGCTGAGTTTGTTTATATTAGACGTGGCATGGTGCCCTTTGACAGATCAGAAAGATTAAAGAGTGGGTGAAAGGAGGAAAACGGGAATAGAGGAGGAACCAAGGCAAGAGAGCTGATGGTGAGCAGCGGATACAATGGTGACGCTCCGAAGTGACAGATGGGCAAAGAAGTTCTGTAGGATGTTTCTGCCTCTTTGAGAGTCTTCAGTAAAGGTCTGAGTTATTTTTCCATAACTTTTCTTTTTCTGGATGTTGGACTTGAATTTCTTTTGAGGTTCACAAGTAGATTGGACCTACGTCAGCCCAGCTTTATTTCGCATAAAATGGTCACACACAAAATTGGTCGTTATCTTGCTCTTTCAGGAATCAGTAGTGCAGAGTTTTGAAGTCAGGCTGGGAGAGCAGCGCCAGGAAAGAAATTCCCTTCACCTGTGGGGTGATTGAGATCTTTACCTGTGGGATGATTAAGATCTCAATCCTATCCTGGGGCTTTCAGTTTTCTCAGTGTAAATACACACCCGGAAAGTAGCTTGTTTGAGCAGCACAGGACTTTGATCTGACACCAGAGACTCCCTTTTCACTTCTGGATTGTGTGGAGAGAGCTGGACAAGACCACTTTCTGGGTTCTTGACTTGCTCACATCCCTAGGAACTTCCTTTCTCTGTGAGTGAATAGTCTACCCTTAGATAGCATTTGCCAGAGGGAAGATTTGCTGCCAGTCACTAGGGAAATGATTGCTGTTGGAACTGACCAATTAACCAGCAGGACAGAAAGTTCTTGGATGAACTAGGACATGGCCCCAGCTTTCCCTAAGGCATATTGGAAACAAGGGGGAGGAGTGGGGGTCTTATTCACATTTCCATCTCCAGCAGCTCAGCCTAGCATAACACCTGGTACCACATTATTGCTTAATTAATAGTTCCTGAATATATTAATGAATTAGCATAACATGAAACCCTGAAATGGTCATGTTAGGTCAGAACTGTGGTGTTAAAGTCAAGATTTTTCGATTCATTTGCTCATCATTTATTGAACTCCTCCTAACAAACAGATTTGGGTTAGGACAGCGATTCGTAATCTTGGCTGCAAAAGGGCCAACTGAAGAGTTTTTAAAAATCCTGATACCCAGGGATAGCCCAGACAAATTAAATCATAATCATGTCCAGGTGGGTGAGATGAGGCATTAATAGTGGTTTTTAACTCCCCATGTGATTCCAATATGCATCCAAGGTTGCGAACCACTGGGCTAGGTGCTGAAATACAATATCGCATTGCCCCTACCCTTGTAAGGATCAGTGTCTAAGTGAAGCATACCTGAATTCATTTAGTAGAATACAGAGTGTCACATACCTTAATAGACATATGGAAAGTTTTCAATTAGAAATAATCATACCAAAAAAAAAAAAAAATAGAAAGAATCATGCCTTGGATAAACCTCATTGGCTATGATACTACCACTGAGCAGAGCTTAACAGAGATATGGAAATAATACTAGGGGAACTTAGAGGAAGTAATGCCTAGCAGTGGCTAAAGAATACAGGAAATCTTTAAAGAGGAACTTTTAAGATGGGTTTTGTAGGATACATAGAAGTTCGCCAATTCCTCCCTCCCTCATTCCCTTCCCTCCTTCTTTCCATACTTCCATCTTTTCCTTCCTGCCTGCCTTTCTCTCTTCCTCTCTTCTTCTTCCTATCTTCTTTATCAACCTCCCTTTTCTTCGTCTCATCCTTCTCACGTACTTTGTTCTAGGCACGTTCTGAAGTAGGCCCAGAAGGTGACAATAGTAAACACAATGTCCCAATCCTCAGGACACATTCCTTTTCCAGGAACAGGGAATAACATGTGCAGAGATCCAAAGTCTGAAAGAACCTGGGGTGTGTGAGGACAGCAACTCCATTTTTACTGGGGTGTAATGGGTCAAAACACGAAGAAAATGTCATACTAACAGCCTATGGAGTTTAAACTTTTCCTTTAAGGCACTTAGGGCAAAATAATTTATGAGGAGGTTGAAAATATGATGTTTGCCACATTTTATGTGGTTCCTGAAGTGACTGTAAATGGTACGTAGATGTGACATTAATTAATATTGACTTGCACTGGTTTTCAATTATATTTCATTCCATCTGATTACCTCCAGGAAAGTCTCAATATGGTGCTGCTGGGTCTTTGACGCCATCTTACACTTGCTAATCCTTCTTTTTAACAAAGCAGAGCCTTCTTCAAAATATCTGGCTAGAACTTAATCACATTATTTTGTTGTCATCTGATTTATTCCTATGGAAAGCTCCTATAGATGATAAAAGAACCAGATGGCTGGTTTTCCATATGTGATAGTGAAATAAATTTAAGCTAAAAAAATTGGATCTATTTAAATATATATATATATGAAGTAAATGATGGAAACCCATAGATCAAGCAAAATTATTAAACAGGGTGAATAAGTAAGTGAAAGAGAGAAACATGGATGTCACAGGCAGGTGAGGTTGGTAGCATGTCAATCAGATGGGGGCTATGACATTAGCCCAGGTGACAGAGAACTTGAACTTGGACCAAGGTATCTTCCAAAAGGATGAAGAATGCAGTAAGGGGCTGGCATCTAGAAGGCCAGCAACAGGCAGGACACCAGGGCATGTTTTGGTAGGCGACACTGGCAGAAGCCCACTGGGCAGGATGAACTGCCATAGGGAGGTCCAGTGAATGATGAGGGCAACTGAGTCCCCAGGCCTGACCCCAAGTCTAAGGCAGTGAAAGTACCGGGCATGAAGACAAGGATCTTTGACTGTTATTGGCCTTGAATGTCAAAAGCTTGTACACTGAGGAATCCAAGAGCAAGAAGCACCTTACTGCTAGATCCCAAACTTGGCTGGGCACCTCATTCACTGGGGAGAAGCATTAAAAAATACAGAACTGGAGCCCCCAGTCCACACCTACTGATTCAGAATCTCCAAAGCTGGAGCCCAGTGTGCTGCATTTTTCACAGTTTCTCCGATAATACCCTACCTGGATAGAACCATTACATAGAGGCCCTTGGTACTTAAAGAGAGGTTCATGGGCTAGCGACATAGGCATCCCCTGGGAGCTTGTTAGAAATATAGGATCTCAGGTTCCACCTCAGATCTACTGAGCTATTCTAATAAGGTTTCTAGAAAAGTTATATGCATATTAGGTTTTAAGGTGCACTGGCCTAGCCTAGTGGTTTTTAATCCTGAATGCATGCTAGGTCACTTTTTTTTTTGAGACAGAGCCTCAAGCTGTCACCCTGGTTAGAGAGCTGTGGCATCACAGCTCACAGCAACCTCCAACTCCTGGGATCAAGTGATTCTTCTGCCTCCGCCTCCCAAGTAGCTGGGACTACAGGTGCCCGCCACAATGCCCAGCTATTTTTTTTTTTTTTTGGTTGCAGCCGTCATTGTTGTTTGGCGGGTCCGGGCTGGATTCAAACCCACCAGCTCAAGTGTATGTGGCTGGCGCCTTAGCTGCTCGAGCCACAGGCGCCAAGCCTGTTAGATCACTTTTAAATCAGAGTAACTGGGAGTGGGATCCAGGCATCAGTATGAATTTTCTTATATTAAGCCTTTAGGCACACTTAGTTGTAAGAAATAATACAGAGCATGTGTCCATAGTCCTGGCTATTCAGGAGGCTTAGATGAAAAGATCCCTTGAGTCTAGAGTTTGAGACCAGCCTGGGCAACATAGCAGGACCCCGTCTCTTAAAAAAATAATCAGAATACAGAATAATCTTGTGTGCTCTTTACTCAATTTCCTCCAATGGTAGCATCTTGCAAAGCTATATAGTACAACAAAGTTATTGACATCAACACAATCAAAATATAGAACATTTCTGTCACCAAGTTTCCCTCTTACAGCCATATCCACTTTCCTTCTCACCTCTCCTATCTCTAACCCCTCACAACCACTAATCTGTTTTCCATTTCCGTAATTTTGTCATTTCAAGAATATTGTGTAAATGGAATCATACAGCAAGTAACCTTTAGGGATTGGCTTTTTTCATTCTGCAGAATTCTCTGGAGATTCATGTAGGTGACTGAGAATATCAATAGTGCGTAGTATTTCACATTTGGTTAGCCATTCACTCATCCATGGGTGTCTGGTTGTTCCCAGCTTTGGGCTATTATGAATAAAGCTATCAATATTCCTGTACAAGTTTTTGTGTGAAAATAAGTTTTCATTTCTCCAGGATAAATGCCCTGGAGTGCAATTACTGGTCATGTGGTAATTACATGTTTAGTGTTTTAAGACACTACCAGGCTCTTCCAGAGGGGCTGTTCTATTTTACATTCCCACCAGGAATGCGTGAGTGATACAATTTCTCTGCATTCTCATCAGCATCTGGTGTTGCCACTATTTTTATTTCAGCCATTCTAATTGATGTGTAGTGATACATCAGTGTGGTTTAATTTGCAGTTCCCTAATGGTTAGTGATACTGAACATCTTTTGATGCGTGTGTATGTCATCTGGATAGCCTGTTTGGGAAACGGTTTCCTCGTGTTTCCTGTCCGTTTTCTCGTTGGATTGTTTGTTTTTTGCTGTGGAGTTTTGAGAGTTCTCTATATATCCTACATACTAATCCTTTGTCACATACGGAGCTTGCAACTATTTACCCCTTGCCTTTTCCTCCTTTTAACACAGAACAAAATTTTTTATTTTGATGGGATCCAGTTCATAGTATTTTCTTTTTATGGATCATGCTTTTGGTGTCAAGTCTAAGAACTCTTTGCTTAGCTTTGGAGCCTAAAGATTTTCTCTAATGTGTTTTTCTACAAATTGTGTTTTTTTAAATGAAGTGTGAGGGGCAGTACCCGTAGCTCAGTGGGTAGGGCACCGGCCACCTACACCAAGGCTGGCAGGTTCCAAACCAGCCCGGGCCAGCTAAACAACAATGACAACTGCAACAACAAAAACTAGCTGGGCATTGTGGCAGGCACCTGTAGTTCTAGCTACTTGGGAGGCTGAGACAAGAGAATCGCTTAAGCCCAAGAGTTTGAGGTTGCTGTGAACTGTGACACAACAGTACTCTACTGAGGGTAACATAGTGAGACTCTGTCTCAAAAAAAATAATAATAAATAATAAATAAATAAATGAAGTGTGAGGTTTAGGCTGAAGTTCACTTTTTTGCCTATGCATATACAATTGGTCCAGCACTATTTGTTGAAAAGGCTGTCTTTCCTCCAATAAATTAATTTTTCACCCTTGAGAAATCACTTGGGAATATTGGTGTGAGTCTATTTTGGGGCCCTATATTCTACAGTAATCAAAATTCTGCAGGACAGGTAGAGGAATCAATGCATAAATCAATGATTTCATTAGATTCAATAGATTTCCTGGCCTCTTTCTCATCTCCTTTTAGCACTATGATTATATAAATGTTAGACCATATGTTATAGTCCCACAGGTACCTGGAGCTCTGTTTTTTGTTTTTTTTTTTTTTAGTCTATTTTCCCTTTGATATTCAGACTGGGTAATTTCTATTGCTTTATATTCCAGTTCACTGATTATTTACCCTGTACCCTCCATCTTACTTTTGAGCCTCTCCATTGAATTTTTATTTCAATTATTATATTTTTCCATTCTAAAATTTCCATTTGGTTCTTCTTTTTATCTTCTACTTCTTTGCCAAAGCTTTCTATTCTTTCATTTGTTTCAAGTGTGCATGTTGAACCATTTGCAACACACGAACCAAGGTTCATTTGCACGTTGAACCATTTTTATGATGACTACTTTAAAATTTTTGCCCGATAATTCTAACATCTCTGTCATCTTTGTGTCTGTTGGAAATCTCATTTTGTGATACGACAGGTGATTTTCGATTGAAATGTGGACATTTTAGGTATTAATCTTATGAGACCCTGGATCATATTTAAACCTTTTTTATCTGACGACACTGCTCGAGTGGGGTAAGCAGGGAGATATCAGGGGAGGGTGCGCTGCCTCATTACTGCCAGATGGGAGTAGATATCCAGGTGCCCCACTTAGCTTCTGTTGACACCTGAAGGACCAGGTTTCCTCATTAACACTGAGCAGAGGTAGGAGCTCCAGTCCCCTCCTAGGCCTTTGCATATAACTCCAGACTGGGAGAGAGAGGAGTGTCCTCTTACTGACCCCCACGTGCCTCCCCTGACACCAGGGAGTGGGTACAGGGTTTGTCCCCACCAAGTGGGGATGAAAGCCCCAGCTCCCTGCTAGGGATGGTGGAGACACTACCCCAGCAGGGCAGGTGCATAGAGTCAGTATAGGGCTTGACAAGGGTGGAAGATATCCTGGCGCCTCCACCCACTCGGCCTCCGCTGGCTAGGACAGGAGTGGGGCACAGTGTTTTCTATGGTGTTTGGCTGGAGTAGAGCAGGTGTTTCAACGTTTTCTGTTTTGCTAGGCAGCCTCTCTCCTGGTCCTTTGGCTAGACACAGCAGGCTTTGGATGGGGCTTTTTAGTTTTCGCCTGTGCCCACTGACATTTCTGAGTTGCCAACTTCTTCGGCTCAAAGTCTCGGATGCACGTGGCCAAACAAAAAGCCCAGGGGAGTCATAGCTGTGCCAGACTTCCTAGCTGGTTTGCTTTAGCCTCCCCACTAGTCAAAGTCTTCTTCTGTTTGTTTTAAATGTAATATCCAGGGTTTCCGCTGCCCTTAGTGGAAGAATGGGGGAAAGTACCAGTCGCCGCGTGTTTTAAAAGCTCTCAGGAAGCCAAGGCTGAGAACTGCTCTGCCTCCTCTGTGAAAGTAGGGGCTGTGGCTCTCCTTTGGCTACCTTGAATCTACACTATTGACTAAGAGTATCAGTCAATAAAGATTTTGTGAATGGTTTGATGGCAAGGGAAGGGAAACTAAAAGGATAAATGGATGGTTGAACAAATGAATGGATGGTTGGATATCAGAATAGAGCCAGCGGCCAGATTGATCCACAGCCCTCAATGGCCCTGCATATGCTTCACCCTGTTCAGGGACCAGCCTGGGCCCAGCACCAGCAGGAGGGCTCAGCCAGCAGGGGCGCTGCGGAGCTCGGCATGGGAAGCGGGGCGGCTGTAGGCCCCTTACGGGGCGCTGGAGCAGAGGAGGCAGGAGTTAAACTCCTCGCCTGGGAGCTCTTTCCGAAACACCGCATCTGCCCCTCTTTTTTCTCCTGCCAACTCTTTTATTTATTTCAATATCACAAATCACTTTTGTTTTTTCCCTTAAGAAGGGAACGGCCTGGATAACTTTAGTCTTTGAGAGTCTCTTTCCCAAGGCTCCATCTCCAAGGAAGTGGAGCAAAAAGAAAACATTATTCATTGTGTCCTGAAAGGATGATTGTGTGAGTGCAGTGCTTGCTGCTGTGTTCACCACGTCCTTGTCTAATGTTAGCACGGATGTTCTGATTTCCAATTCCATGAAATCTCTATATAAACTAAACATTTATTCACTTCCCTGTCTTCACAGTGAAAAAGATGATGACGCAGGGGTGAGAATGTGAAGCTCACTCCAAGGTCGTGGTGGTGGGTGTCACCGGGCCTGTAAGTGAAACTTACTCTTCAGTCACGCTGGAATCTCCATTTAATGCAAGGCACCACTGCTTATATAAACTCCAGAAGCCTCTGTTTCCACGTCTTTAAAATGGGGGTTACAGAGGAATGATTCTTCTTTGGTGAGGTCACCAGCACAATGAGGTTTAAATGAGGCTATATGGAAAATCTCCCAGTTGGATGGAGTCCTGGAAATATTACATTTCTTTTTCTTTGTTGCTTTTTGAGGCCAGAGGGTAAGAGAGAAGTGAGCTGGGCTTTTAATATTTCTTTTATTTGCCATTTTGTGGTAATTATTTCTTTGCTTCTCTTTCCTGAACCTAGTTGTAAAAATCCCACAGCCTGTCACACCAGGGGTGACGGTTACGAGGAGCAGTCACACAATTAAACAAGTGTACCCTTCTAAGCTCTTAAACTAAATTATGAAACAAGAGACAGTCATAGAGGTATAAACGGAAAGGGTCTGATGTAGCCAAGTCATTTCTCTGCTTCCACCTCTGATGACTAATTCAGAAGCTACCCATGACATCACACTGTGCCCCATTTACAAGAAACCATGAGAGATCCTTTATCTAAGACACGGTTCTGGCTAAAGCTGTTCTTCTGCTAAACAATTATTATAGTTTACTTTTATCTAAGTGACACTAAAAATCTTATAACCAATCCTGTTTCCCAGCACTGGGGAAGAGAAATTGATTTTTAAAACAGAGAAATCTGGAACCCAAGGCAGCCTCTTTCTTTGGATTTAAAACAAAAAGTAACTTACTAACGCCTGTAGTCCCAGCTACTCGGGAGGCTGAGGCAAGAGAATCGCCTAAGCCCAGGAGTTGGAGATTGCTGTGAGCTGTGATGCCACCGCACTCTACCGAGGGCGATAGAGTAAGACTCTGTCTCTACAAAACAGAAACAAAAAAATAACTTACTAAGTTATAATTTGTGTGTCATAAAATTCACCCATCATGCCACTGCACTCCAGCCTGGGTGCTAGGATGATACCTTGTCTCAATAAAGGAAAACAACAACAAAAACAAACACACACTTGCACAACCCTTGTACATTATCACATTATCGGTGGGAATGCAAAATGGTGCAGCCACTGTGGAAAATACTCTGGCAGTTCCTCAAATGGTTAAAAATGTTACCATGTGACCTAGCTTACCCCTCTGGGAGTGGTCAGTATTAAAAAGTCAACAAACAATACAAGGTGAGACAGATGCAGTGAAAAGATGCCGGCCCAAAAATTCTTATTTCTTCACATCCTCACCAACATGTGTTTTTGTCCCTCTTTTTAAACTAGACTCCTCCTAGTGGGTGTGAAGTGGCATCTCATTGTGGTTTTGATTCACCTCCCCCTGGCGTTTAAGAATGGGAACCATCTTTTCATGTGTTTATGAGCCATTCCTGTACTTTCTTTGGAGAAAGGTCTATTCAAATCTTTTGCTCATGTTAAAATCGGATTATTTGTCTTCTTATGATTGAGTTGTAAGAGTTCTTTGTCTATTTTGGATACATCAGATAGATGTGTATCGGGTTTATGATATCCAAACATTTTCTCTCATTCTGTAGCTTTCTCATTTCTTAGTGGCACCTTTTAAAATACAAGTTTCTTATCTTGACGTCCGGTGTGGCAATTGTTTTCTTTTATTGTTTGTGCCTTTGGTGCCTTCTCTAAGAAATCTTTGCCTAACTCAAGGTCACAAAGACTTTAGCTCCTCCATTTAGGCTTATCATCAATTCTGAGTTAATTTCTGCGCATGACGTGAGAGAAAGGTCTAAATCAATCTTTCCGCAGGTAGATATCTGTTGTTCCAGCATATGGGTCATTGCATTTTTTGTGTCGCTTCTTCTGTCCCTCTGTCTGTTTCAGCATTTCTGGACGTGGGCACCCTGTCCCCTCTTAGCAGCAGCCTCAGCCCTCACCTTTCCATCACTTCAGTTCATGAGCCTCTCGGACTGTTTTCACTGCACAACCCAATCCTAGTGTTTCAGAAGAGAGCTCTGGACTGGTTGGTCCTTGCTGAGTCAGGTGACAACTTCTGGTCCACTTCTATTTGCCCAGAGGTCAGGTCGTGTGGTATAGCGATGGCTGCTAGGCCCCGCTCCTAGGGGAGATAGTGGGGTTTTCAGAGAGGAACCTTATTGTGAGCTGGGCAGATACTCCAAAAAGTGTCTCCCTGTTATCTCCTACTCAGTGTTCTGGATTTCCTATCAACTAGCTTGACGTTCCCAGCTGTGAGCTCACACGTCGTGTCCCTCAAATTTGTTTTGTTTACCCTGTGTAGCGTTCAAGAAAACAAATAAGGCTGGGTGCAGTGATTCACGCCTGTAATCCCAGCACTCTGGGAGGCCTAGGCGGGTGGATTGCCTGAGTTCACAAGTTCGAGACCAGCCTGAGCCAGACCGAGACCTCGTCTCTAAAAATAGCTGGGTGTTGTGGCCTGTAGTCCCAGCTACTTGGGAGGCTGAGGCAAGAGAATCACTTGAGCCCAAGAATTGGAGGTTGCTGTGAGCTAGGATGCCACGGCACTCTACCGAAGGTGACAAAGTAAGACTATGTCTCAAAAAAAAAAAAGAAAGAAAAGAAAACAAATAAGGCCTGGTACGATGGCTCAGACCTATAATCCTAGCACTCTGGGAGCCACTAGATGGGAGGATCCCTTGAGCTCAGGAGTTTGAGACCAGCCTTAGCAATAGTGAGACCCCATAATCTACTAAAAATAGAAAAACTAGCTGGGCATTGTGGTGGGTGCCTGTAGTCCCAGCTACTTAGGAAGCTGAGGCAGAAGGATTGCTCAAGCCCAAGTGTTTGAGGTTTCTGTGAGCTAAGATGCCATGACACTCTACCCTGGGCAAGAGAATGAGACTCTGGCTCAAAAAAAAAAAAAGAGAGAGAGAGAAAGAAAAGAAAACAGATGAAACTACTGGATAATTGCCAACATTTAAAAACTAAAAGATTTCACATAAAAATCCAGATTTGATGTTTCTTTTTGTTTTTTTTGAGACAGAGTCTCACCATGTCACCCTTGGTAGAGTGCGGTGGTGTGACAACTCACAGCAACCTCAAACTCCTGGACTCAAGAAATTCTCCTGCCTCGGCCTCCCAAGTAGCTAGGACCACAGGTGCCCACCACAACTCCCAGCCAACTTCTGTTGCAGTTGTCATTGTTGTTTTAGCTGGCCTGGGCTGGGTTCAAACCCAACAGCCTCGGTGCCTGTGTCTGGTGCCGTAACCACTGTGCTACAGGCACCAAGCCGTGATGTTTCATTTTTAAAAGAAGGCAGATCTGGGCCTGCAGCAGTTGATGGCATGTGAGTGGTAACTGTCCTCTTTAGGTTGGCCCTGTCCCCACAGCTCCCTCTTGCCCTACACGCAATCCTATTCTCATTGGCTTTTCCTCCATGAATCTGTAGACATGTGCAAAAGCCACGTGGGCCACTGCTTGCTCACGAGGTCATCTACCTTTTGCATCTTACCGTAGGCTGACTCTTGACCAGCAGTCCACAGATTCTAAGCCAATCACGTTCCTGCAGCCCTGAGCTCATGATGGCATTTTGCTATTTGCAGTTGGCTCTGTGCTCCACAGCCAGTGACACTGATAAGCCTGGGTGTTTCATGGAAATTATGCCCTGGCCAGACTTAATGAGAATATGCAGTACTTGGAGAACCATCATGCATGGCGCCGTTTTCTTGAAATTAGTCAAAGAAATTAATGTTCTGATTTCCTTGACTGGAATAACGATTCATGCAAATGAGGAAGTGGGTAGAGCAGTTTGGACCCGAGCGTAGTGGAAGAGGCAATTTAGAATGCATCATGATTGTTAGTAGCATGTAGAAAACATTTGTTTTTATTTTACTATGTTATTTTGATTTTTAAAAAATGAATACATAAGAAAATGAAGCAGGTAAAATTAAAAAAAGAAACAAAAAACATAAAACAAAATAATTTTTTTTGAGACAAAAAATAATTTTTTTTTCTCCCTGTGTAGAGTGCTGTGGTGTCACAGCAATCTCCAACTCCTGGGCTTAAGCGATTCTCTTGCCTCAGCTTCCCAAGTAGCTGTGACCACAGGCACCCGTCACAATGCCCGGCTATTTTTTGGTTGTAGTTGTCAGTGTTTGGCAGGGTTGGGTCAGATTCGAACCTGCCAGCTCTGGTGTATGTGGCTGGAGCCTTAGCCACTTGAGCTACAGGCACCAAGCCAAAATAATGGTTTTTTTACTTTTTTTTTATTAAATCATAGCTGCGTACATTAATGCAATCAAGGGGTACAATGTACTGGTTTCATATACAATCTGAAATGTTTTCATCAAACTGTTTAACATACCCTTTATGGCATTTTCTTAGTTATTATAGGAAGACATTTGTATTCTGCATTTAGTAAGTTTCGCCTGTATCAAAATAATGTTTTAATGAATGCAATTATTTATTATTTTCCCTCTTATAAAACTAAGACAATCTCATTGTTGAAATCCTGGGAAATACCAAAGATAATAAATATCATTCACTGTCCAGAGAAACCGTGACTGACGTAACATAATAGAGATCCTCCCTGGCTCTAAGCCTGTTAGTTAATAGAATTGACATCATCCTGTACAAACAATGACTTTCGTAAATTTAATTTCATTGTAAGCATTTTCTCATCTCATTGCTGGTGCTCCATAGTGATTATTAATGACCCCATGATTTTCTATTCTGTAGGTACCTCATAATATACTCATATTTAGTTCCCCCCAAAGCAGATTATTTCCCTTTATTGTCATAAATAATGTTGCCTTAAACATCTTTGTACATAAATCTTTATGTTTTGGAGTACTATGAAAGAAATTTCTAACTATAAATTTTCCAGGGAAACAGAAAAGTTGGACAGAAAGATGTGGACCATTATTCATCAATAGGATAAATATCTCAACATTTTGTTGATCTGAACTTCCTGTGAAAAATATGCCCACACCTTCTGCACTTAGTACACGTCCCCATGTCCTATTCTGCTCTTTATCCATTTGGGTCTCGTTTTTTCAGGGCTCCTTCATAAACCTCTGCCGAGCACCTATCATGTGCCAGCTCCAGGAGAAAAGGCAGCAAGTGAAAAGGCAGGGTCCCTATTATTAGGGAGGGCAGCATCCCTGGGGTGGTCATGGTGTTGCACTTCAGAAATAGAAACAGCAGAGTGGGAGAGATTCAGCTACACAAAGGATGATAATGCCCCAAGCATGCTGAAATAAAAGGTGTGTGGTGAAAGGCTTGGGGGAACACAAAGGAGAAAGTAAGAGCTTCAAGGCAGAAGGGTGCTCCAGGCAGGGGAACAGCACGGGCAGAGGCATCACTGTTTAAAAGAGCTTTGCTCTCCTTCCACTATCCTCCGTATATAAAACCAGCACATTGTACCCCATGACTGCATTAATGAACACAGCTATGATTTAATAGAAAAAATAAAATAAAATAAATAAAAGAGCTTTGCTTCTATCTTGGCCCCAACATGTGTTTCCAGATACTTCATTCTGATTACTTTCCAGTAATCTGATTCATTCTGATTACTTTCCCTTCCAATTCCTCAAACCCAGGTGTGTACTTTGATTTTTTCTTTTAACTTGGCCTTCAATATCTTTCTTTCTTCTGGTGAACTTCTACTCATCCTTCAAAGCCCAGCTCGCACATTGCTTCTTTTCTGATGTCCTTCCTGACATTTGTGGTCTGTCTCAGGAGTGTCCATTTCTCCCTCTACTTTGCAGCTAGCTGCTTTGGTCTTAGCCAAGTCAGCATACTTGTTTTAGCTGCATTCTGGAGTTTTTAATTTACTTGTGAAGATGCTGTTTATTTATCTTGTGTCTTTCTTCTCCTGCTAATTTATAAATCCTTGAAGTTCAGAGGCAGTATATGAGTTTCGATTTGGTTTGGCCATGTGTGAAAGATCCTAGTTAACAGATGCCTCTGTTAACTAGAAAAATCCTAGTTAACAGAGGCCTCAGTGAAATAGCCATGTGTTCCGAGGTGGGCAGTCCGGACTGGTATAGCAGCCCCATGGTCATCAGAGACTTCAATTCTGCCCATATCCCTGCTTCACCTTCCTCATTTTGTGGTTCTCCCTCATGGTCCCAAGATGGCTGCTTAAACTCTACCATCACATCCACCTTCCAGCCAACTGAAAGAATAAAGGGCCAAAGAAAAACACAGACCTTCCATCTAGAGTTGCTTTCTATTTATATTCTGCTGGGAACTTAGCTGCATGGTCACACCCAGCTACAAAGGAGCCTAAGAAACGTAGTCTGTATTCCAGCCAGCCATGTACTCAGCTAAAAAACAGGTTTTGTTCCTAAACATCAGAGGACATGGTTTGCAGTTTCTGCCATGATGAAAATCAAAGTGAGATCAGAGATTATTCCTTTGGGGCCAGACCAGGTCAGCTGTGGGATTGCGGTGCCACTCACTAAGAAAAGAAGAATGTACAACAGCTACAAATTGGGCACCTCCTGTGTGCCAGGCACTGTGCAAGGTGCTTTTTCTAAAACCAGTATGTGTGAATTTGACTTAGGTCAATAATTGCCCTTGAGAAAGTCAAAGTATTTCTAATTTAGAATCAGATCCAGGCTGCCCCTTTTTGCATGCTTCCCATGGTGAGGCGCTTACTGTGTCTCAGTGTAACTCAATGCATTGTTAGATGACACCCAGGTTTAGAGAATTCTTCTTTACTTTGAGCTGAAAGCTGCACTTTGGGGCCAGCAACGGAGTGGAGTAGTTCAGGGTACATATTCTTCAGCTAGATCTCTGGTCCTACCCCTCCTCCCAGGATACCTGGCAGTATCTGGAAATACTTTTTAGTTGTCATTTCTGGTGGGGGGTGGGAGGTGGGCGCTACTACTACCATTAGTGAGGAGAGGGTAGGGATTTGGCTAAACATCAGTCAATGCCCAGGAGAACTCCTGACAACAAACGGTTATCAGCCCAAAATGACAGTAGTACCAAGGTTAAGTAACTTAACCTTGGCAACTTAACCTTGGGAGGTGGGCATTACTACTACCATTAGTGAGGAGAGGCTAGGGATTTGGCTAAACATCAGTCGATGCCCAGGAGAACCCCTGACAACAAAGAGTTATCAGCCCAAAATGACAGTAGGTTTGAATCTACCTAGGTTTGAATCTTGACTTCAGCAGCCATTTCCCAGCTGTGTAGTCTTGAGTCAGTTGCTTCACCACTCTGAACTTGAGCTGACCTTTTCCTGCTCTCTGCCTTGGAGTTCATCACATCTTCTTGGGCTTGTGGTGGCTTTAGTAACCCCTATATGAGTAGCGCCAGGGAGGGCTTGGCTCCTTCCTGTCTCGGCAGCCCCGTTGGCCTTCCTGGATGGGGAAGGAATGATGTCTGCCATTGTTTATTTGCGGGCACATGGGCCTGATTGGATTAGACTGTGATCACTCTAATAAAAGGCCCCACTTCACCTAATGGTTTTGGAATGGAACCATCGCCTTAATTCAAAAATGGTAGTCTGCTTGTTTGCTCTTAGAAGAAGGGTCTATTTTTCTGCTTTTTACCAAGTCATCGCCACTGGGGTTCTGCAGAGCTCTCCCTCTCCACTGTCTCAAATGATCTTCCCCAAAGCCCAGGAAGCCGGGTCTTACTATTCTCCTTAGTTTGCAGATGAGGAACCTGGCAGTCCAGGCTGTTTACTCAAGCTGCACACAGCCCAGCAGGCAGAGAGCTTGGCTGAGGACACGGCTCCTGCCTCTGCAGCTCTCTCCAGGCTGCTTTTCTGAGGACACATGCTAGGCAGGACCTACAGGTGGCTGTCTTCCCTCTTGAAGTGCCCTTGTCCTCAGTGCCTCCTGTAACTTTTATTCCCTCTACCCCGAGCACACTTCTCTCAAGCACCATTTCCGCGAGCTATGCTTTGACCTCAGAGAGGGCACCTCACAGCCAGTCAGGGGCTCCTGTGTGGCATGAGGTGACACGAGGATCTGAGTGCCCAAATATCCCCCACACCCT
Source organism: Perodicticus potto (assembly GCA_963574655.1). Taxonomy (NCBI): domain Eukaryota; kingdom Metazoa; phylum Chordata; class Mammalia; order Primates; family Lorisidae; genus Perodicticus; species Perodicticus potto. Next base: position 51,736 of record CAUYRH010078948.1, read on the forward strand.
TTGCCAAGGTACTAGATCTTCCTATGGAATTTGTACAGGGAAAACCATTCAGAGACCTATTTTTCCAAATGCATGTCCCTGAGGGAGGGAAAAGTGCCTCACATTAGTTATTTCACTGACAGAGCCTGTTGCAGATTAGATGAGAGGCAGAAAGACCAGAGCTGGCTTCCTGGGCATGTGACCCATGTAGCTGCACAGGGCCTTGTGCTCAGAAGGACCCCAGTCTTGGTGAATGCTCACTGTCACTGCTGTCTTGGAATTCTTAATCATTTAACTTGTTTTTCATTTTGCACTGTGCCCCAGAAATTAGGTAGGTGGGTAGGGCTGGGTGCTGCAGCATAGGCCTGTACTTCAGCTACTTGGGAGGCTGAAGCAGGAGGATGACTTGAGCCCAGGAATTGGAGGTTGCAGTGAGCTACGACTCTTAAGCCTGGACAGTATAGCAAGACCCTACTACCTATACAAGAAAAAGAAGAAAAAGAATAGGTAGTCTTTCCTGAGTGGGACATAAAGTTAGTGATGATTTCTACTGGTCATATAAGGAAAATAGATGAATTTCCACAGGGTTCTTCTTGCTACCTTCCCTAGGGAGTGTAGCCAACTTTTTCTAGACTCAGTGCCTGGGTCCCTTCAGTCCTAAGGCATCTCCCCCTTTCCCAGAACAGCCCCCAGTTTTCCTTTATGTAGTGTGGGTGCTACCACTGCTTTCCCCAGAATCTTTCTTCTGAGTCTTCCAGCTTCTGAGGATAAACATGGATTTTCTTGCTCCCAAAACAGGTCATGGAGCTGAAAAGGAAACTTCCAACCATAAATATTTATTGAATTAAGACATTCAAAGCTGAAATACTTCATAGCGTCCTGTCTCTCACTTTTGTAATGAAGAAATCTTCATTTAACAAACATCTATTGATCTTTTGCTTTTATCTGTAGGCAGAATAACACATCCAAACTACAAAGGAGAAAATGTGATAAGGAATTGAGCATTCTTTATGTTGGTGAAGAAGATAAACTTGTACATTATTTTCCCCCAACATTTTATTATGAAAATTATGAATAAAATGGGAAAATTGGAATCATTGTACCATACAGCCACTGTGTAGATTATAAATTAACATTTTGCTCTTTTGGACTTATCATCTATTCATTTATCCATATTCCTAACCAACTATCCATCACCTTATTTTTTAAATTCATTTCACAGTAAGTTGCAGACTTTAGTAGATTTCACCCGTGCACACCCATGCTACACCAATTTAGTTCAGTAATGTCAATTCAATCACAGCTTTTATTTTTTAAACAAAAAGGAAAAAATTTTTTAAAGGAAAATTTTTTATATGAAAACAAATTATTTTCTGTCAAACATAATTGTTATATGAGAAATGGTATATACACAATTTTAAAAAATGATAGGGTGCCAGGCAATGAGGGAAAGAGAGAAAAGGGGCACCTCTGGGGGAGGGGAGGTCTGAACTACCCTGAGAATGCCAACCCAAGGGATTAGAAAATAAAAATCCCCGAGACGATACTTCCTGAGTGTTTTCCTTCCTTCCAGAGGCACCTGTGGACAATTCTACAGGGTTTGGACTTGGCTGGGGATACGGGTGATGCTGCAGGGTGCTGGGTAGTGCCTGTAGGAAAAGAAAAAGGCACAGGCACAAGCTACAGGTTTGGGGAGGGAGTGGAGAAGACCCCCGAGTCAAGCAGCCCAGAGTGACAGGTGCACAGCACAGGACTTTGGGTCATAAGAAGAGAAAGTGGCGCTGATTGAGGAAGTCAGAAGAGGCGGAATTACAGAAGCCGGGGGATGGCTCTGGAGGACATGGAGAAACACCTCAAGGGAGGCTCTGAAAAGGAGCCCCGGGAAAGCCTTTAGAGAGCATCTCCCCCACCCTACACATTTGACACACCAGGAAACAGAGACTGAGAGATCACTCAGAAATAAGTGGCAAAGTCGGGCGCAAAATCAGTGCTGCTCAAATGGTGCCTCCCTCCCCTGCATAGAAACTCAAAAGGTTTCTTCACCAAGATCAAATAAATGCCTTGGGAGCTTGATTTTTTTCCCTTTAAAAAGTATACGGATTTAGGCTCGGCGCCTGTGGCTCAAGCGGCTAAGGCACCAACCACATACACCTGAGCTGGTGGGTTCGAATCCAGCCCGGGCCGCCAAACAACAATGACGGCTGCAACCAAAAAATGGCCGGGGGTTGTGGCGGGCGCCTGTAGTCCCAGCTACCTGGGAGGCAGAAGCAAGAGAATCACTTGAGCTCAGGAGCTAGAGGTTACTGTGAGCTGTGATGCCACGACACTCTACCCAGAGCGACAGCTTGAGGCTCTGTCTCAAAAAAAATAAAAAAATAAAAGTATATGGATTTAGCTTGGGTGGCGCTTGTGGCTCAAAGGAGTAGGGCACCGGCCCCAAATGCTGGAGGTGGTGGGTTCAAACCCAGCCCCGGGCCAAAAACTGCAAAGAAAAAAAAAAAGTATATGGATTTAACTTTCTATTCAAGAACTTATCTGGGGCGGCGCCTGTGGCTCAAGGAATAGGGCTCCTACCCCATGTACTGGATGTGGCGGATTCAAACCTGGTCCCAGCCCAAAACTGAAAAAAAAACAAACAAAAAAAATTTATCTGGCTTTATCTTTTTATAAAACACCTGTTTTTGCAAATTGTTGAGAGAATGTCAGTTACACTCTATATTAGTGTTTCTCAGTTTCCTTTAAACTCCTAGCATTTTTTTTTTTTTTTGGTGAATATAAAAATCTAACAACCCCTTCTGGAAATTTCAGTACATAATTCAACCTCCTGACCCACATGAGTACCACCAAATAAAGAGAACACAATGTATTTTAAACATGCAAAGGTTTTGTTACATATTACTTGACATAGTTTATGTAATTATTGTTTGTTTTTCAAATAGAAAAGTGAAATAATTTATATGCTTTGCTAAGTGCCATAATCGCCCTCTCATTTGATAATTGTTCCTCTGAGAAGATATGCTAGATTTATTCCATGCTTTATGCACCTCTGGTATATGCCCTTGTTAATCCCCGACCCCCGTATCAGTTACGGATGCTTGTAGCTGCAAATAAAATCTCCCATAACAGGGCAATAAGCAAGGGAATGAAAACCCTCATTTAATTATTTCCCATAGAGTTTAGCAGAAGAAGATTTCAGGGTTGGCTCAGTAATAACAGGGCTCTGTGTTGGAATTTTCCTGGCATCCCCTGATGGTCCTGAGATGACTGCCATGACCTCAAATATACAGTCCCCTGCTTCCAAGGAAGAAGGGGACAAGTGAGAAACAATGCTTCCCCTTGTTTTGCTCATTCATCAGAGTGGAAGAACTTTCCTAGAACCCCACCTTGCTGTTAGGCTGCCTTGTCCAATTCCTTGGCCACAGAGGGGACCCACAGGCACTAGATCAGCCATTGGCGGAGAGGGACTAGATCGCCATACTCAGGTTAGACCCATCAGGATGTAACCTCCTTCCCAGAACATGTGCAGATTCTTTATTTACCTTAGGTTTTGCCCAGCTCCCTCGTAAGCATGTAAACTTGATGAGGGGAGAGATGATTTTTGTCTCTTTTGCTCACTGCTGTATTCCCAACACCTAGAACAGTGCCAGGAACTCAGTAAAAAGCCTCTGAATGAATGAACGAGGAAGAAGACACAGCTGCTGAGTTGGTAACAGCAGGTTCTCGCACCCCGACAGCATAGAACTCCAGTTTGATAAACATGACGCCAAGTGTCTACTGACCACCAAACCTCTGACATAACCCTTGTGTCTTTTCTCCCAGGCAGTGAGCCACCATTGGAGGCTGCTGTTGCACCAATGACCCTTCCCAATTCTTCCTGCATCTTTGAAGACAACATGTGTGAGGGGAACAAGACCACCATGGCCAGCCCCCAGTGGATGCCCCTGGTGGTGGTCCTGAGCACCATCTCCCTGGTCACAGTGGGACTCAACCTGCTGGTGCTGTATGCTGTGCGCAGTGAGCGGAAGCTGCACACGGTGGGGAACCTGTACATCGTCAGCCTCTCGGTGGCAGACCTCATCGTGGGCGCTGTCGTCATGCCCATGAACATCCTCTACCTGCTCATGTCCAAGTGGTCCCTGGGCCGGCCTCTCTGCCTCTTCTGGCTCTCCATGGACTACGTGGCCAGCACAGCGTCCATTTTCAGCGTCTTCATCTTATGCATCGATCGCTACCGCTCGGTCCAGCAGCCCCTCAGGTACCTGAAGTATCGTACCAAGACCCGAGCCTCAGCCACCATCTTGGGGGCCTGGTTTCTCTCCTTTCTGTGGGTTATTCCCATTCTCGGCTGGCATCGCTTCATGTCAAACACTTCGGCACGCCGGCAGGACAAGTGTGAGACAGACTTCTACGATGTCACCTGGTTCAAGATCATGACCGCCATCATCAACTTCTACCTGCCCACCTTGCTCATGCTCTGGTTCTATGCCAAGATCTACAAGGCCGTCCGGCAGCACTGTCAGCACCGGGAGCTCATCAATGGATCCCTTCCTTCCTTCTCAGAAATTAAGCTGCGGCCAGAGAATCCCAAGGTGGGTGCCAAGAAACCGGGAAAGGAGTCTTTCTGGGAGGTTCTGAAAATGAAGCCAAAAGATGCTGGTGGTGGGCCTGTCTGGAAGCCACCATGCCGAGACTCTAAAGAGATGAAACCTTCAGCTTCCTTCAGTCAAGAGGAGGACGGAGAAGTGGCCAAAGGTGACATCACACAAATGCAGATTGTGGAAGAGGGAGATGGTGAGGGTTACCTGGCTGTCACCCAGAGCAAGACGCAGCTTGAGATGTATGAACAGGATCTGGACACACATGGGGTCAGCAAGATATCAGAGGATCAGGTGTTAGGCGATAGCCATTCCTTCTCTCGGACAGAATCAGACACCCCCCCAGGGCCAGCCCCCACAAAAGGCAAATTGAAAAGTGGTTCTAACACAGCCCTGGATTACATCAAGTTCACTTGGAAGAGGCTCCGTGCACATTCAAGAGAATACGTGTCTGGGTTGCAGCTGAACCGGGAACGGAAGGCGGCCAAACAATTGGGCTTCATCATGGCAGCCTTCATCCTTTGCTGGATTCCTTACTTCATCTTCTTCATGGTCATTGCCTTCTGTGAGAACTGCTGCAACGAACATGTGCACATGTTCACCATCTGGCTGGGCTACATCAACTCCACACTCAACCCCCTCATCTACCCCTTGTGCAACGAGAACTTCAAGAAGACATTCAAGAAAATTCTGCACATTCGCTCCTAAGGGAGTCTCCAAGGGGACCCAACAAAGTGATGTCCGGAGAGGCAACAGAGCACGAAGGCCTGTGTGTTGGCAGGCCCTTGGGCTTTCCGGAGTCAAAACCACAGTCTTAGGGGCTGGGTAGTTTGGAAAGTTCTTGGGCACCATTGGAAGAACAGCGGATGGCGGTGATCGGTAGAGAGATTGAACTTTGAATAAAAAGCAGACAGAATCTTTGCAAGAGGATCAGACTTGGGTGGAGCTCTCCTTCCCCTTAGGAACTGTGAGAGCTTAAGACTCTCATTGTAATTCAAGCTTTCTAACTTAATTTAATCAGACCAAAAGGGACACGTGGGTAGACTTCCACTGGAGAATTAAAAAAAACTCGTAAGCCTTCCTGGAATGGAGCTGTATGACTGTGCAGAGACCGTCCATATGCAGATAGTTTTTGTCTCCTTCCTGGGGTCACCTTGAGAGGCACCACTGCTATTCCCTGGTGACTGCCACTTCTCTGAACGTCTCTTTCCTGAGCCTCTCTTACAGCTTTCTGCAGAACCAATATCTGGACCACCCTGGAAATTCTGCCTTATTATTTCTCGCTCATGCATGTCTTAGAGTTGATAGAAAATTATGCAGTTTGCGTATCCACCATTTTTAACCCCACATTTCCTTTGGCTATTAAAAAAATGGTGATAAAAGTTGTTCTCAAAAAACAAAAAACAGAGAGAGAAAAGAAATATTTTTTAAAGCTTGCACATTAAAAACTAGAAGAGGCGGCAGCGCCTGTGGCTCAGCGAGTAGGGCGCCGACCCCATATACGGAGGGTGGCGGGTTCAAACCTGGCCCTGGCTGAACTGCAAAACAAAAAACTAGCCGGGCGTTGTGGCGGGCACCTGTAGTCCTGGCTACTCAGGAGGCTGAGGCAAGAGAATCGCCTAAGCCCAAGAGCTGTAGTTTTCTGTGAGATCTGTGTTGCCACAGCACTCTACAGTGGGCGATAAAGTAAGACTCTGTATCTACAAAAAAAAAAAACACTAGAATAGGGCCAGGCGCAGTGGCTCACGCCTGTATTCCTAGCACTTTGTGAGGCCGAGGCAGGAGGATCACTTGAGTCCAAGAGTTGGAGGCTGCAGTGAGCTATCACTGTGCTACAGTACTCCAGCTTTGGCGAGAGCAAAATACTGTCTAAAGAGGAAAGGAAGGAAGAAAAGAAGGGAGGGAGGGTGAGAAGCAGAGAGGGAGGAAGGAAGGAGAAAAACTAAAAGAAAGAATAAGGAGAATGTCATATTTTTTGAGGGCTGTAATAGCTTTATCTCATTGAAGCCCCACAACACCCCGCAATAGGAGGGCGGTGTTGCTAGCTTTAGTTTGCAGAGGAGCAAACGGAGGTGCAATGAGGCGAAAGGGGTGCCCAAGGTCGCTTAGCTAGTTATGGGAAACAGACGACCGAAACCCCTATGGAGTTCTAGGTCATTGTAGCACATTTTCTCCAAAAGGCAAAAATGTGTGCCCTGTCAAGTGTGCGTATAAATGTATGAGACACACACACACAGTATTTCCAAGAGGGGTGGCAATTCTCAGAATGTTGAGTGGAGGAACGGCTGACGTGGAATACCTCTGCAGTGACAAGAGGTAATGCTTTGAAGAGGCAGTGTGTATTTTTATCTGTGCGTTCTGTTGTGCTTGTCAAAAAGTCATCATGTTCTTTTATAGTCACAGCTGTTAAGCAAAAGACGAGCAAAGGCATGGGAACGTACAGTTTTACTGGGGCGCTTATGTTGCAGTCTGGTTATGATTTATATTTTAAAACTTGATGCTCAACCATAATACGTGTAGCAAACAGGGGCGCCTGTGCACACTGGCGTTTTGTGTCTTGTGTTCCTCTTTGCATGGTCTGTTCAAATGAGATATTTTTACTTGCCTAAAATATGATGTTTGAAACCCTAACGTGATGTGATTTCTTTCTTTCCGCCCTTTTGAGTCTCTCGGACGGAGGAGACATGTTGAAATATACTATCGAATGTTACAAAATTTGAGACAGGGTTTCTTTTTGGTTTCTGGTCACATTTGTAAATATCTTTTAAAAAGGACTTAACTTTTTACAAAAAAAAAAAACAAACCTTCATTCTCACTCTGCTTTGTATTCCCAAAAGTTCTTCTTGCTCAAAACTAGACTTTCATCCTGGTTTCAGAAACTGCAGTTGGTCTGTTTCCAGGTCAGAAACCATTGTCCAGACCTCCTTAAGAGCCCTGTGAGAGAGTTGCTCCCCAGGCCTCTCAGGACCAAAGAACACTTAAAAAGGCCACTCCACACAGACGAATGGCTAAGTTCCCATTATTCATCTTGATGAATGATTGAGGCGACTACCTGCGAGAAGTGATTCTGAGCTCTGACTTTGGGTCAAAGAGACCTGGCTTTGAGTTTGACAAGAACATGAAATGGCCAATAAATATAAATGACCAGAGTCTAGGGAACAAGGCCCCTGAATTATTATGTACAGTGTCTACAGTCCTTGCATGGTGTCTGGTACACAGAGGCCACTCATACATTTTTTAAGTAAAAGTTTTATTGGAGAAAAATAGAGAAAAGTTTCCCCGTCACATAGACAGGGAAAGAAGCACGTAAATTCAACTGATAGAGAACAACTGAACGTCACAATTATGCAAAGTAGTTTGCAATTACTTTTCAGTTTCGGGGGGGGGGGTTGTTTTGTTTTTGAGAAAGACTCTAACACTGGCACCCTGATTATAGTGCTGTGAAATCACATATCACAGGAAATTCAAGTTCCTGGGCTAAGGCTATCTTTCCTGCCTCAG